>JAQQAE010016998.1:0-11606 GCA_029823295.1 Pseudamia nigra
GTAAAGAGAGATTTATGCAGTAGGCAAGTGGATCTGCAATTTGAAATACAATGGATTTAACAATTTTACTACATACATCATCTACACCAGCTGTATGGGAGCTTTTCATATTCATAATAATTTTGGATACTTCCGTTTTATCTGTAGGCGTAAGGTAAAATTAATGTAAATAATTTCCTTTAAGATATTGTTTATAAGTTTCCCCCCCTGGTGAATAAATGGCTTTTGAGAGTGTTTCACCTATGGAATTATGAATTTATAGTAGGAAAAAAGGATGAGGAATAAAGGCAATTTAGGAAATCATTTTTTATTCTATTATCTTTGGCTAGATTGATGTTAAAATCGCCAACTATAAAACAATTTTTTATTAGTGTTATTGATGCAACTTAATAATTCCTCCAGTTTAGTCATAAAACAATTGGAGTCTGAGTCAGAGGGTCGGTAGATCAATCCTACAATTATATTTTTCTTAACTTCTACATGTACTGTATTTCTATGAATAAGGAGTCTAATAATCCATCATCAACAGATAGATCATCCCGTACACTAACAGGGTGTTTTAAATTTTCAGGCGCAACATGCTTACAGGCAAGTTTTTTGAAGCAATGCTGGTCAAGTACGTCATGACATTGGTCATAATTTAACTCTTCAAAACCCATGCAATATTTGTATTTGATAGCAGTTGAAAATAAGATCTGATGTGTGCTACTAGAAACATTTTAAACTTCATTCAAAACTCCCAATATTAAGTTTTACCTTTTAGGATGTGTTTAAATTTTCTACGATAAGTACAATAAGTAAATAATTATAACTAAACAACAAAAGAAAATAAAAAAGAAAATACAAAGAAAATACGATAACAACTTTTGCTGGATCATTTCAACAAATAAAATGCAGCAAAATAGGGTTATTCACGTAGCCTACAGTCCAGTTGGTAATGACACCTAATCCATGGCTATGGATGCAGCTTTTTGGCATCAGACAGTTTATTCAAGACGTGTCTCTAATTTGATTTTGTGAGCAAATATAAACGACCGTCCTGAGTCCAGTTTGCTGCAAGTTTGTCCTTATACTTTTTCCGCAGATCATCCAGCAGTTTGGCCCGCTTCGCAGTTAAACCCTCCAGGATGTGCATCTTTGGTGTAGATCCCTTGAGGCGTTTTTTCGCCTTATAAACAAGGTCTCTGATGTTGTAGTTTGAGAACCTGATGATAATTCCTCTTGGTCTGTCCCGTCCGGATTTGGGTCCCAAACGATGACACCTGTTGATGTCTCCAGGTCTCACGTCAACGCCAAGTCTGCCTTTCATAATGCCCATTATCACTTCATTTGCATTTTCACGATCATGTTCTGGTGCACCATAGACGACAAGACAGTTTCTTCTGTATTACTGTTCCTGCTCATCCAAGATGTCTTCAATGTCGTTATATTTGTTTTGTAGTTCATTTAGTTTGTCCACCATGTTCTGCAACTCATATTTCAAAGAATCTTTAACAGATTCCGTGATAGAGTCAGTGATAGCTCGTTTGATGGGTTCAATTAGAGAGTCCACTAATAATTGACTAATTTTGCGTATAAAACCACAATCCTGAAATAGTGCATCAATCTGCTCACTTACTGTGTCCTTGATGGCTTCACTAGGCGCAGGTTGGTCCAAAACCTTCGATGACTGCTTCTTTTTATCTTTATACATCTTAAGTTGCTTGTTCGCCTGGCGTGACACCAAGTCACGCCGCTCCACACGGTAGTAAAAGCGAAAACCGCTTCCAAATGCACCAATCCGATGCAAATCCAGTGACCGTCAAAACGTTAAAGTAAGGTTTTAAGCACCTCTAGGTACACAGCAGAGGCAATTGAGTCAAGTATTTACATAAAAATCATACTATTTGTTGAATGATCCAGTTTGCGTTTTTTCAACTCATGTCTCGTCTTGATGACATATATACTGATGCTTGATCATGAGCGTAAATCACCACATACTAACAAGCAGTGACATCCCAGGACATGTAATGTTGTAAAATCCACAGCTTGTATGTGGAGCCTGGGTGGTTGTAGAGGTCCACCAAACATATGCACTTCTACATGGGAGGCTGAGGTTGGACTGCCATTTCATCCAGTGTATCCAGTGTGCATAGTTTCTCTATCCTCACCTTGACCCCTTTCCCCTAACCTTTAAGAACCCTCACCCCAACTGCATTACTTCGATAGTAGTTTTAAAGTGCACATGACAAGCTCTTTTGTTTTTTTTTCCCCTGACTTTTCTACCATGTTGCAAAGGAGAACTCTCATCTTCAACATGCTCGAAATTGTTTTAAAGATGGTTTAAGATGGTGCATCCTGCTAGCTTTACAGCGGTGTCAGGGATATTTCTCAGATTTTGGGTGCAATGGTTTGAAAATTGACTAGCCCTTTGGCAGCCCAAGCAAGGCCTCACATAGTTTGGACGATGGAGTGGGGCACATGGCTCTGTGGTCACATAGCTCCACTCTGTGTGGTCAGCAGCCCGAGCAGGGGACACACTGCTTGGCACAGCTAGAGTGGGGCATGTGGCTCTAAATCATGAACGGGGCACACGTAGCTGGGCCTCACGCTTGGGGCACACATAGCTCTGGCCACACAACCCTGCAGCACCCCTAGTAATAGTAATAACAACATTTGTTCACTATTAATTTGTTTCTTGCAGCTCTCAGAAACTTACAGTTACACAAGTTTGTATTTGACACCAGCCTCCACTGGAATTTAAATGTGTACGAAACAACCTAGCGAAACTTTTCCCCTTACCTGAAACTTCAAACATCCCCTCGTGTCAGGAAGAGGGCTCCCTGCCTAAAATCTCCTGTTTTCATTCTGAAATAATTAGAGACTATTTTAAGTTGTCATATTTTATTATTATAATAATATTGTCATATTACAACACACTTGGGCACACCTGCTCATTAGTGTGTAACAATGTAGTATCATAACCAAGAGTCAAGTATGACGACTTTGGGTGAGAATGTGTTGACTTCACATATCCGTCAGGTCACACATGAACAACTAGATGCTTTTCAGTTGCCTTTGATTGCAGAACTTTGAGTGAGTCTTTCCTTGTTTCAAGCAGTAGAGCCACTATCCCAAAGGTTGACTGGATGGAGATATTCAATAGTCAACAGTTATGCCAGGTGTCAAATAATCTGATTAAGCCATGTAACATGTTTTTGTATTTACAAGCACCAGTGGCCCTTATTGAGAATGAATAGTGTCACCTGTCACAAAACTTGTCAGGATAAGGGTCTTCAAGTAAATGGGTTTAGTCACTTCCAAGATTTGCCATTTTTGTCTTCATTACAAGCGGTAGCGCCCACTATTAAAAAGGACAGGATGCACATATTTAAGTCATCAATTACTGTGAAAGGTTTAAACTGGTTCAGACACGTTCAAGCACCTGCAAATTTTCTTGTTACAAGCAGTAGTGTCCCCTGTTTCAGAAGCAGTAGCACCACCTATTCCAAAAGTTAGTAGGTTTGATATTTGATTGTATTCAGTAACCAGTTCTAGTCAGTTCAGACACTTTTGAGTTGCTTTGTCTTGCTGAAACTAATAGAAGCACCTAAAATGAAAAACCAGTTGCACAACCATCCCAAACGTTGATAGAATGTAGATCATTAAGTCATCGATAAACATTGCAAGTTTAAAGTATTCTGGTTGAGCAATTTTCAAGATGTCATTTTTGTCTTTCCACTCATTAGTGCTCCCTATTGAAAATGAGTATTGCCACTTATGACAAAAGTTTAAGGATGGAAAAACTATAGTGATTAGTAACAATGGCAAAGTTCAAGTAAATTGTTTCACTTTTGACCTGTTGCTTATCTTTTCTTAAAACAAGCAGTAACATCTCCTATAAAAGGCAACAGTGCCACCTATCCAGAACGTTGACAGGATGGACGTCTTTAGGTCATCAGTCATAATCCCTATCCTCTGCATCTTCTTTTCTCACACCAACTACCTTCATGTCCTCTTTCACCACATTCATAAATCTCCTCTTTGGTCTTCCTCTAGGCCCGGACACGCCTCCTCTCCTTCTTCGACCAACAGTAGTCCAGTTTCCACCAGCACCTTGTTGGTTAACAGCACTGATGGCGGTCGTTGTTAACCCGGGCCTCGACCGATCCGGTTTGGAAGTCATATGAATGATTCGCATGTTTGATTTGGCATAGGTTTTACATCGGATGCCCTTCCTGACACAACCCTCTGCATTTATCCGGGCTTGGGACCAGTGTAAGAAAGAACACTGGCTTGTGCCCCCCGTCACAGCTGCATTTAAAAACAAGGCCACATCCAAGGAAATAAAAATCCAGGCAGAGGGGATGGTCTGTGCAGTTAAATCTACCAGTACACAGTGACTGAGAGGATTATTAATGGATGAGTCTTTGGATTGATTTTAGGACATTCAGTACTGTAAGTTACATATACAGTAATACATTGCCTTTAAACCCAAACTGTACAAAAATGCATTTCAATACGTGGTGCCTAGTATAAATATTCTTATTTTTGATGTGAATTTATAGTTACCACAGAGGGGTTAAACAGAGCAATGAACAACCGAAAAACAGCTGCAGGTAAATTTGGCTATTCTAGGGTTAATTCTGATTCCCACAGTAGTATGTGTTCTCATGATCTCCCACATTAGTTTACATGTGCACTGTCTGTTACAGATTTGTTGTATTATGTGTTTTAGGTGGGAGTCATGTATGTACAGCACTGTGCAGCTTGGTTTGAGAGCATGTTACCAATAGCCCAGGGCACTTATCAGGCATATGGATACAGTATGTGTGCAAAGGATTTGGATTTATTGGCCAGAGATGAGAGAAAATACAATGAGAGGGATGAAATCTGAAACACTAATCTAGCAGTAAATTCACAGTGTGGATCAGTGGTTGTGAAAGGTCACATAGTTTAACTTGGACACCTTTGTGTGGAATAACTGTGTCATATTTCACTCATGACTCCAGTGTTGGGCAGCAGTGAGGTCTTTACTGTGGAGGTTTGTGAGAACATATTACATTTCATACAATAGCAAAAAGTGTATCAAACATCATAAAACTGGGTTCAACTCTGTGTGTGTGGTTGTAAAAAAAAAAGGAAAAGAGGGGGCTGTCTGTAAAAATGTGTGTGTAGAAAACTATGCGCTTGAGATCCATTGTGTTTTGCTCCATTTTGTCTGGGTGGTTCCTGGTTTCTGGCAGGAATGATGAATACTGTTCTGTTAAAAACACCGAACACCAACACCATAATTTCTCACTGCCCGCAACTCAGACTCCTTAAGACCCCACGCTGTTTGCAGGACTCCAGCTCCTCTTGTTGTCTTCTGCCTTCCTGAATGTGTCGAAGGTGCAAAGCAATAATTTGTACATATTCAAAAACTAAAAACTGTGGCAATGTTTATCATTTCTTCAAAATCCAGCAGTGTCTCTCAAACTTTTTGGCACAAGACCCAAAAAAGGAATATGACACTGAGACCCCAGAGATCTGAACTCAAAAATCCACATATCATGGCATTTCTTATATATTTTACTGTATTGTTTATATGTAAACGATAATAAGGTTACAAGAGGAATCATGTTGTGCGTTCAAAAATAATGAAGAAAATCTTCAAAGTAGTCAAAAATCTGAAAATGGTAAACAGACTGAGCATGATGAATAAAAGTAAATGCAAAGGGAGCAAAACAATCTAAAAATGAACAAAATTATTAAAGATTTTTATGTTATGGAAAATATCCATAAAATATAGAAAAAGTGAAAAAAATAGTAAACAAATTAATTGAATAAATTAATACCCACACATTACACTACTCAAGAAAATGAACACATTGAATTGACCCTGTTTGGGAAGAACTGCTCTATACTGTGCAACACTTTATATCAGACCTCTGTCTTCACCAGTGCAGGTGCCCAGAGGCAGGTGTATTTAGAGTTTCATATCAAAAACCTACCAGAGGTCAAAGATTTGTAAAGTTTTGCCTTACATCTTAAAGTGTAGAGGGATTACAGGGTCCAGGCATGTCCAAATATCCCCATCATCACTGCAGGCACCAGGTGTCAGGCCAGGTTAGTATCACTTCCTCTCACTGAACTCATCTGTCCCCCAGAATTAAAATTCTAGTCTAACCCTAGGCTGCCTAGAGCCCGACAGCCCACACCTGGTTTAACCTGTCCACAGATGTTCACTCTGTTTGGTCAAGTGAGAAAAACTGAGCTGCTGAAAAGTGGGATTGGACTGATTTTGTTGGCCCTATCCCAATGCTTGATTCCATAATTCAGTGTCCTTGAGCTATTTTTGGAGGAAATGAAAGTGGTCAGTGCTTACTCTCTGATATGTGAAACAGATTAGAGCAACCCTTTAATAATGTTCTTCTAAATACCATTGTCTGAGTCATAAATGCACCTTTAATGTAAAATGGATGTTCCTAAACTTTTTCAGATGTAGACCCAAAAGATAAACATGGCATGTCTTTATTTGTTTATTTAATGGGGATAGTGCACATTGCATACTGAGATTCTGAATTAATATAATACAAGATGTAAATATACCAGATCCAAGCAGAAATGCTTTATCTGTAGTCCCTAGGCATGTATCAAAAGACACCATTCCCAACACATATAAAAACAAAAGACCATTAAACGTTAAAAGTTAAATGTGATCACAAATCTCGTTTGTCTTGAGTCACTGTTAAAACTGAGTTGTTAAAAGTGAGAAATGAAGGATCAGAACATGGATGAATTCACTGTAAACTGCCATAATATCTGTAAACATTGTATGGTAGTTAACTCTTTAAATGTAGAGAGAATGCTATTGTGGACCACTCTGCAAAATTTTACCCAAATCGAATGGAAACTGCAGAAGATATGACTCCGGATGGAAAGACGGACAGACTCATGGATGGATGGATGGACCCCGACGCTATATTCCCTGCTGACAATGAAAGGCATCTAATTTTACTAGATTTATGTGTCTGGGTTGAGCTTTGTTTAAAAATGAACCAACCAAATGAACAAAATATGATATTTATCAAAAATGGATAAATTGATGACTCAGTGACTCACTTTGAGTCTCAACACTAACTGTGGTGAAAAAGATATAAAGGGAAAAAAGAAAAGCAATAACAAGCAAACATAGTTAGCAATATCCCCAGCAAAATTTAAAGGGGACTAACTGCATGTCATGGAAGATCAACTGCTGATATAAAAGTAAAATGAACAAGGTCATATACTCCGTTGAAGCTACATTATTGCTGAAATGTAATTTTTCTATTTTTTTCTAACCCCCTTTTTTGACATTTACCATTAACTCCGACTATGAATCATGACTCAATTTCACAGAAACTTACAATAAATCAGCTCATACAGGTATTTGTAAACACCAGTCCTGTTTCTTATGTAGCTGTAACTACTGTACAAGACAGTAAATGAGATTGGACAGGTTAGGACAGGTCAGATCCTTTCCAAACTACAGAGCTGCTGATCTCCTGGGCTCTGATACATTCCAGCTGTCCCTTTCTCTCCTCTCATGGGTCCAATAAATCCCAGATGTCTCACACTGCCAGGCTGGACACTCACTCACAGAGAAAGAGTGAGCGTGAGAGAGAGAGAGATGAAAATATGGAGAATAAAATGTACTTGCCAACGTCACTGGTCATAATGCTCCTCAGAGATCCTTTCTTTGTTTCTGCTTACTGCCGCTGAAACATAAAGCACAAAATTGCAGGTTAACAGTCATTGTGTATCTTCACATGCCAAACATCTCATGACCAATAATAATCCGCACTTAATGTTTGTTTAACAATTTGACTTTTTCAGATAACAATCTGCTGTGAATAACTGCCACCTGGAAAACCACATGTTCATCTCATTTATTCTTTTCTCCCTCTATTTCTTATGGGGTTTGCTCTGCCTACATTCAGATCAGCTCTGCCTACAGAAAATGACAGTATAGTGTTTTAAAGCTTGCATTCATGGTCCTTGGGAAAACATTTCATTAGCTGTTGCTGCCACAGTGTCTCCAAAAGTATAACAGACACGGACCCAAGAGACAAGAGAGCGCCTGCTTCCAGAGTCCCGTCACACCGGCACTCCCTCCTTAACACAGATCTGCCTGTCCTCTGTGTCGCATAAAACTCCTGCACATACTACAGAACCTGCTCTCATGTATACACACATGGTTGTGATCCCATGTATTTAATGGACATTACTTTGACTTCATTTCTTGGAGTCAAACTATAACCACAGCCCATTCAACCTTTACTTACACCTAAACAAATTTATATCCATATCATTTATATATATCTAATAAATACTTCTGTAGGGGTATTGACAATCCAAACAGGATTGGCTTGATTTTTACTTGCAATTTTGAGGCCCTCTTTATATTTCTGCCAATGATTTCATGTTTCATCAGGTGATACTCACATGTCAGATGGTTGGTTGAACCACAAGGCATTCCCAAAGTGACCTAAAATTATATTCTGAGGCAAAGCTATTATAAACATAGAATAATGCATTTTTCCTTATCAGTGTTCTGTGGAATAATGCATTTTAGCTTGACCATATGTTAGACCAGCATTGCAAAAACAGAATCCTGTATGATATTTTTGCACATCATTTTCCCCGTTTTGTGGATAAAATGAGAATGCTCAAAGATTTTAATCAAAAATAATGGTACAAAACAAATCTGAAACAAAACCCCAATAAAATTAAATTAGCTCTTAAATTCCCCTGAGATAAAATCTGAACTTCATAGATGTGAACTCTGTATACAACAGATCACACTAGACACATTGAAAAACTACACTTGATCAGTTAATTATCATGTCAATTCAGTATTCCAGCATAATACTCTGAAGTATTCATCTGACCACAGCACAGTTTTACTTTTTGCCTAAGACCATAATAAATGAGCTTTGTTCCAGAGAAGACAGCAGCATTTCTGGATCATGTTCACTTATGGCTTCTTCCTTACATGATACAGCTTTAACTTGCATTTGTGGATTGCATGGTGAACTGTGTTTACAGACAGTGATTTCTGGAAGTGTTCCTGAGCCCATGCAGTACAATTTTCAGCTGAGGATCAGACTTGTTTTTAATGAGGGTCTGATGATCACAAGGATCCAGTTTTGACCTTTGACCTTCCTCCTGATTTTCTAAATCATTGGATGACATTATATACTGTAGGTGGTGAGATGGTCAGTTATTGTAGTTTTACGTTAAGGAACATTTTTCAGAAATTGTTCCACAATTTTTAGACACAGTTTGGTGCAGATTGATGAACCTATGACCATCTTTACATCTGAGAGGCTCTGCCTCTCTAAAATACTCCTTTTATATCCAGTCATGTCACTGATCTGTTACCAGTTAACCTAGTTAGTTGTCAAGTGCTCCTCCAGTTGTTTTTAAAAAAAATATATTTTTCCAGCCTTTTGTTGCCCCTGTCCCAACATTTTTGAGATGTGTTGCTGCCATCAAATTCCAAAGGAGCTGTAATTTTCCATGAAATTATATAATGTCTCAGTTTCAACATCCGATATGTTGTTTATGTCATATTAGGAATACAATATAGGTTCATGAGATTTGCAAATCATTGCATTCTGTTTTTATTCACATTTTATTTACATCCCAACTTTTTTGGAATTGGGGTTGTAGAAAAATTCACAGGGTACTTGAGAAAAATTTAGACACTAATTTAATTTGATTGTTTTTCTGCTTTGCTTTGTGTCATTATTTACATTTCAGTCTAAAAGGGCTCCAGAAGGGGGCGTGGCTTTCTTGCTGGTCTAAGTTACAAACATTTGAAATGGCTTGGTTTTTCCTCAACCATTTTGTTGTTGATATTTTAGAGGACTGCCAATACTGAACAAGTTCACATTTTCACATCTTTTATTGTACACCACAGACCTTATATAAACCTCAAAACCTAATAAAGATGCATTTTCACAGAATGGGACCTTTAAAACAACTCTTAACCTTGACATTTTGTGATTGACATCATATGGAGGAGCATTTTGTCCCAATAAGGCAGCTGAGTCCCCGCAAGTGATGGTCAAAAGAGATTTATAGCACATCCCCAAAGTGTGAATAATACTACACACACACACAACCCCCCCACACACACACACACGTACAGTGAGGCAGGCTTTCAGTCAGCCTCTTTCCCAAGTGCTTTTGTCTGGAACAATCTATTAAACTCTGCAACACACTGTTAAATTGGTCTTTTGGGGAAGATACCTAATGCACATTTCATTAAGTGTTTTGACAAGTTGTTGTTTTATTTATTACAGCAGTCATACCAAAGTGTTCGTTTGACAACTTTTTCCATTAGAAGGGGCAGATGTGTGTACATGCATGTGTGTTAGAAGGTATGCAGTGTCAGAACTAATGAATTTGGTCTTAAAAGCATCTGTTTTCACCTACTTTCTCATGGCTTTGTCAATTTTACATTTGTATGGTTCTTTAATGCAGGAAATGAGGACTTCCTCAGGCTCCTGTGTTCAGAAAATGTACACATCATCTCCAATATGAAGATTAGAAAAAAATACATTATGTTCCATTTGCCCCATTTTTTTGAGGTTTTCCTGTTTGGACTCTAAAAGCTGAGGTATTTGATGGAACTGGGGATTGATGAGTAGTGAACTTCAGGGACTTGTTAAAACTTTGATCCAGTTATGGTGGAGCAAACGTGAAAAGACCACTTGCTTCCAGTTATTCACACTAGATACTTCAGGGTTCCTTGGAGAGCTTTCTGATCACCACAATCTTACAACAATACATGCTTCCCTCATTGAATCATGTATTTGGGATTGTCAAGATGGTGGTTTTCACATGAGTCCGACCTTCTCCATCCTCTCTGGGATTTCTTGTGGTCTTTTAACAGAACACAGTTGATGTCAGAGGCTCTGTCAAACCAGATGGTCTGCCCATTATTTTCTCAAATCTGCCTCAGGACCCGAAGAGGTAACGTGCGGGCTGGTAATGAAATGTTGACATAAATGAAAAGAGGAGCAATTCATTTGTACAGCCACTATTTTATATATGAAACAGATTTATTATGGCCATATTGTGAAACATTTTGGGAAATTCTGTGGTTTTAAGGAATGGTTCAGTGTTTTATAAAATGGGTTCACTACTGAAAGAAAAAAACACTCATCCCTATGTATAACAGAATGTAATTTGTCATGTTGCTTAGGTTGCCATTAGTCTCTTAGATTTACATGACATGATTACTGAAGAGAAACTGACTAGGCTTTGTCTTAAAATGTGCGGCAAGTACCAAGTGATTCTGATTAACGTGATGTCTCTGGTTTGTTTGATCTTCAACAGTCTTCACGAGTCTTGACATCACAGTAACAATGGGAAACTCCCTGTAAATCTACAAACAGTTGTTTCTATTTTATTTTTTTCTTTGAGCAGACATTAAACACATGGGAATATCTTCACCCATTTTAATCCTTGATGCTACGCTTGTCTTATTGTCTCTTGTTCCATCACACACGTGGACTAAAGTTGTTGTTGTTCTCCTTTCGGCTGCTCCCCTCAGGGGTCGCCACAGCGAAATACCAATGATTCGCATGTTTGAT
>JAQQAE010017000.1:0-11605 GCA_029823295.1 Pseudamia nigra
AACTTGTCTGCTAACTGTGCATATGAGGGTTTTTTTCTATGTGACCATAATTTTGCTTCCTATGGAGCCTAATTCTGGAAACTGTGATTTTTTTTTACTCTCTTTTCCTATTGTATCCCCCTCCCCTTTTCCGCCAACTTTATTGATCCCTCCTTTTTGTGGGATCAATAGCGTATCAATCAATCAATCAATCAATCACAGGGGTGGATCCTCAATCCCCCCACCCCACTGACCCATGCACTGCAGCAGGCTGAAAGAGACTTTTCAAGGAAAACATGCGTGTTTAACCTTTCAGTGACTGAATCATGTAAACCAGAGTCCAAGTGTCCAGAGCAGTTCATTTCTGAGCAGATGTTTTGGACTGGGGTTATCAATTAGCTGGTGTTAAAGATAATCAATAACCTTAAGCCTTCATGTTACTAGTGGATCTGTTCAATTAGCAGTCAGTGACTTTTTGTCCCTTTGCTGTAAACGTCCCCTGTGCTCTCAGGACACATGGGGACAATCCAAACACCTCCCTGTAAAACTGTGTTTATCCTTTCACCGGTTCTGCAGACGAGGACCTGGACACGTTACAGCATCTCCCGGTAACGGACTCAACCTGCCTGGTGCACGTGTCACTTTATCTCAGCTGTGGTCTTTGTGATGTACGTATAGTATAAATGTCTGAATTGACAGATAAAGGCAACATAGTGGAAAAAATGGATGATAAAAGATAGAAAATGTGTTTTTACAGTAAGAGCAGTTTTATACAACATGTCAAAGGTACTTAATCACTTGTTTATGTGCAAAAAAAATCACATTGTGGAAAAAACTCACAAAGGTAAACAAGTGAGTCAGTGAATTTGTCTTTCTGTCTGTCTCTCCTTCTGTCCGTCCACCTCTGTCTGTCCTTCTGTCTATCCATCTGTCACCTTTGAAATAACCCTCTAGCAACTGAGACAACAAAACAAAGAATATTAACAAAAGTGCTCATCCTCTAACATTACATTTATAAAGTGCAGTAAACACATGAAATTAAAAGAGCCTCCACTATGAGTAGAATGGATGTGAACACTCCTCTATGTGGACTCCAGTGTTTGGAAGGGTAAATAAAGGGCCCTGGGGAGGCTTTTGGGAAGCAGTAGTTTTATATACATGTAACAGGGCCATCTGCTCCTCACACTGATATAAAGACCAATTATGTGACAATGCCTTTTTAATGGAAGCCTATGTGGCTTCCATTGTTGTTTTCCATTAGTCTGCTCAGAAATGGGGATGTTTTCCACATTTCTGTGTTCTGATGTCAGCCTCGGCTTATTTATTGAGGGACAAATTGCAAACCCAAGGCTGAGACATGAGCGGCAGGTCGTCCCTCCACTTCCTTTTCCTTTTGTGATGTTTTCAATAAAAGGCTGAACCAGACATGAGGGATCGGTTCCAGCCATGGACAAACGATGGCCATAAAGTGACACCTAGTGGCACCATTTTTACTTTTCATGTTTAAAGTTTAATCTGACTTTTTATTGACTGAGAAAGTTGGATAATTTTTGTCAGTTTTATGCCTTTGGATTGTTCAGTCACTGAAAGTCTTAATATTCTCTTCTATATCTTGGTTTTATGAACTTTCTCTTTTTATGAACTAAAGAACTGGTGGTGGATTTCCGCAGGAGACAACACTCCTCTCCAAAGCCAGTGAACGTCCAGGGAATGGACATCGGGAAGGTGACATCTTATGAATACCTGGGTGTTCATCTGAACAATACGCTGGACTGGACACATCAGGTGGATGCCCTCTGCAGGAAGGGTCAGAGCAGACTCTACCTGCTGAGGAGGCTGAGGTCTTTCGGAGTGCAGGGAACACTCCTTAAGTCATTCTTTGACTCTGTTGTGGCATCAGCTGTATTTTCTTGAGTGGTCTGCTGGGTCAGCTGCATCTCAGCAGCAGACAGGAAGAGACTGGACAGACTGACTAAGAAGGCCAGCTCTGTCCTGGGATGCCCCCTTGACTCCGTGGACAGGGTGGGAGAGAGGAGAATGATAGCGAAGCTGTCATCTCTGATGGACAATCTGTCCCACCCTCTGCAGGACACCATCACAGCACTGGGCAGCTCCTTCAGCGACAGACTGAAACATCCAAGATGTCTGAAGATGAGGCATCGCAGGTCCTTCCTCCCTGGGCTGTTAGACCGTACAACGAGCAGCTACTCTCTCAGTAGAACCACATCACATGTTATCTAATCAATGTGCAATATTCAATGGTAGGTAACTCACCACTGCACAATATAACGCACAATTTTTCAGTGCAATATTCCCCATTTACACTGTAAATAACTTAAATATTGTACAACACCATATGCCTTATTATACCACTGTACCATACTGTACTGTATATTGTTGCCTACTTTATTATAGCCCTTGCTATTTATTGGTACTATTTATTTCTCTTTTTTATTTTTTTAATATATATATTCTAGTTTTTTTATAGCATGTATCCTGCTGCCTCTGCTGCTGTAACACTGAATTTCCCCACTCTGGGACTAATAAAGGTTGATTTTATCTAATCTAAACTAATCTTTCTATTAAAGCTGCAGTTGGCAACTTGAGGAAAATCTTGGACTACGTATATCTTTCTCCAGTCCCTCTTTCTCCTGCTTCTCCTAAGCTCCTCTTCAACATGTGTGCACCATTCAGTGTCCGAATACAGCCCCTAGAACGACCGCAGGCATCGCAAACACAAACGTCATTAATCATCATGTCCCAGTGTTAGCATCGCTGTCATGAAACAACACCCATACCAGAGCAGCATGAATGGCCACGCAATGTTTTTGAATGTTTTTGAGATATATATATATATATAACAAACACTGGATTCAATTTAATTAAATTTTATTTGTACAACGCCAATCATAATCAACGATTATCTCTAGGTGCTTCACAATTACAGGCCAAGACCTCATGACTATACAGAGAGTAAACCCAACAAAACTGGACCGGTTGGGGTTAGTGGACAGAGGAGAGACAAAAGAAAAGAGCAGAGGTAGAACAACAGACCAAAAAATTAATACAATGATCAAGTAAATTCACAAAAATAAAAAAACTAAGCGACAAAATTAGCAAAAAAAAAAAAAAAAAATCAAGAAAATTAATAATTTTGAAAAATCAAGAAATTTTGTCAGTAACCAACAAACAGGAACAAAAACAGATAAATTAGCAAAAAAGCAAATAACAAAACAATGAAATATATTGATGAATTAACTGACCATTAAAATGAAAAAAAAGTAAAGGAAATATCCAAAGTGATGAAAACAATGAAGTAAATTAATAAAACAGTACAATTAAAAAAATAAATAGAATAAAATACACAGAATAAAACAATGAAGCAAATTGATAAATCAGATCAATCACTAAAAAAATCAATCACTACTTTTAATTACTCTTACTCATGTACTTATTTATATCAGTACTTCTACGTGAGTCATTCAAATTAGGAAGTAATAGTACTTTTACTTGAGTATTGTTCACATTTACTGTACTCGTCAGTACTGCACTACATTTACTACTTTTCGTGTACTTGAGTAGTTTTTTTCCCCATGAAAAGCATGTCCGAGAGCAGTTGTTTTACAGAGTACTTTTTACTCTTGGTTACATTACTGCCCTCGTGTTCACCCTGGATCAAACTACAGTACAGGAGTTTACTCTGACAGATTGACATCATCACTGTCATTAGGTGTCTCGTGGCGCCCTCTAGTGGTAAAAGTGAGGCTTCAATTATATTCTATATTGGAGAAAATATCAGGAAATTGACATGTTTTTGAAAGATGAGGCTTGTTTTTGCGGGAATAGAAGTTTTCCAAACTTGCATTGTACTTATTATTTTATGTGACTTGACCAGCGGTGGTAGTACTCAAGTACATTTACTTCTTTACATGTACTTGAGTAGTTTTTGTCATAAAATGCACTTCAGACAGTATGTTTTACTCTGTTACATTTGTCCACAGATCAGTGAGTAGGGGTAAAGAAGGTTGGAATACTTCATTATTTTTCTTTTCTTTTGCTCATTCGTTGTGCATTCTGTTCATTTTCAATTCATTTTGTTGATTTTTGCTGATTTGTGATTTTTTTGTTCATTTATTTCATTATTTTGCATGTTTTGTTTAATTTGTTCATTTTATTAATTTACGTGATTATTTTATTCACTTTTTTTTGCTTATTTGTTGTAATAATTTTACTCACGACAGCAGGTGAGTAAAATTATCAGGTGAACACTAACTGAAAAAAAATCACAAAAATGACTCAATTAGTAAATTAACTCAATAAAAAGGGTCAAAAGTGAACAAAATATTGAAGAAAATAAACAAAATCATCAACTAAATGAACAAAAAAACAGATAAAATAATTTTAAAACATCAACAAAAAAATGTAAAAAATTAATAAAATAATCAAAATATTGACCAAAAACAGACAAATAATCAACTAAATGAACAAATTAATGAACAAAATGATAAAATACGATAACAACAAATCAGTTCTAACATGTTACCAGTGAAAACATGTCAAATTCAATGTAATCCTTTAAAGGTCTGAAGGTTTTTTTGAAGCTCGAGATATGTATTTTTTTTCCCCTTGGGTTGAAAACATCACAGAGGAAGCAGTTAGCCCCGCCCACCTCCACCCGCACAAACTCATGTCACTTGTTTGGTCATTGTTCATTTTTGCTCATCTTGTGGATTGTTTGCTCCCACACATACACACACACACACACACACCCACACACACACACTGTGTGAGGAGGTAAACTGTAAACATGAGGGTCAGTTCTTTTTTCTAATCATTCATAGACAGACTCTTTCACTCTCTCCACACAGTCCGGCAAAGACATTACATTAAATGCATCTAAAGTGGCCTGTGTAAACGTTTGTACGGGGTCACAAAGTTGAAGATTGTTTTGTTCATTTTCTTGATTTTTTGATTTTTTTTTCATTTCTGTTCATTTTGTTTGTATTTTTATCCATTTTTGTTCATTCTCTTGGATATTTTGTTCTTTATTTTCTCAACGTGTGCATACGCTGATCATTTTTCTTGGCTGTTTTGCTGATTTACTGCCTCTTTTAGTCATTTTCATGTTGCGTTAGTAAAAAGAACAATAGCAGTTGAAATCTCCCCCTGCATCCTGCCACCATCATTAATTAACAAATGAAATCGATAAAAATGCTGGAGACCAACATATTCAACGTGTGTCATTGCTGATCAGCAGGGGTGTAGATGTACAGTAGGTACATGTTTAGTACAATGTCTCTGTGTCGTTATCCACTTCTGCGCATCAAACACCACATTTTCTTTGTTTCTCACAAATGTCAATGCTTGGTTTGCTTTAACGAAGGGAACAACTGATAAACGAAATGAACAATGAACAAAAAGAACAGAACTGAACAATAAGCTAATACAATTTTAAAGAAAGAGCAGAAATAACAGGCAAAAAAAAGAACAAACGTGACCAAAATAATCATAAGACAAACTGAAAAAACAAGCAAGAAAATTAACGTAAATATTTGCAATCTCTGAAGAGATCGCGTGGGATTGCTGAGTCAAAATCGCTGAACTTGTTGAAAAAGTTCATGAAGGCATCTGAGGATTGAATGAACATCAAAGGATCAAAGGCAGTGCAGCGTTGGCACTGTGGTCACAAACATTATGTTTGACTTCTCCATTAATTTCTTGTGGGAAATTTTTTTGGAAAAAACGCAAATTATTTAAAAACTACAAAAGATAGATTTGGAAAACGCAATAGCCAGAATGTCCTGGATGAGCTTGACAATATGGTGTTTGAATGGTGTGAGTCGGGCAAAAACTGTGGGTGTAGATGTGGTCGGAATAATAATAATAATAATAATAAATGGAATTTTCAGTGTAAGAGAACAATTGCTTGACAGCAATCCCACTAATGAAATAAATACAATTAATAAAATAAATGAAAAAGCTTATGTATTTGATATTTGGGGGGGGGGGGGGCAATCCTACTCATGCATCCTGAAATATGAAAATCTGCTTGTGTTTGTGGTATGAGACCAGTCAAAAGGATAAAGGACATTTGTGTCTGTACTAAAACAATGTGTTTGGTGATGGGCGGCTGATATTCAAAGACACAAGCTTGTTCCATTTTATCTGAATTTACTCCACAATGAGGGTTCATCTGAACACGGGGGAGTATCCGACACGTGATTCTAGTGAATATTTAATACATCACTTTTTAACACATCATTTATTATTGTGCAACCCCAGTTCCAAAAAAGTTGGAACAGGGGTCACAAATGATTGGAAAAGAGATTTATCCGACCTCGGAACAGTTGAACATTTTCGTCTCAGATCATTTAACTGATGTTTGTTCCAGATCAGACGCTGGTGTTTCTGGATGGTTTTCACATATGTCTTCTACTTTACATCAGACACATTTAGCTTGTATTTGTGGACTACATGGTGTTCACAGACAGTGAGTTCTGAGTCCATGCACTGATTTCCAGTAGAGAATCAGGTCTGTTTTTGATGCAGTGCCGCCTGAGGACCCCAAGATCACCAGAATCTGGTTTAACCTTCGATTCTGATTCTCTGAATCTTTCGATAATATTATACACTGCAGATGGCGGATCTTCAAAGTCCAACACATTTTACACTGAGGAACATTTTCCTGAAATTGTTCCACAATTTTTAGACCCAGTTTGTCACAGATTGTTCAACTATCTGTCCATCTTTGCATGTCAGAGGCTCTGTCTGTATAAAAGTCTCCTTTTATACCCAGTCATGTTAATAACATGTTACCAGTTAAACTAGTTAGTGTCAAATCTCCAGTTGGTTTTCATTTGACCTTTCCAGCCTTTTGTAACCCCTCTGCCAACTTTTTTGAGATGTGTTGCTGCCATCAAATTCAAAATGAACTAATATTTTCCATGAAATGGTAAAAGTGTCAGTTTCAACATCTGCTATGCTGTTTGTGTTCTATTGGGAATAAAATTACATTGTTATTTTTTACATTTTATTTAAGCCCCAACTTTTTTGGAATTGGTGTTGTACTCACGTATGTCCATTGTCTTGATTATTATTTTTTAAATTTTTTTTGGTGATTATGTTTTGTATTTTCTTCATTGTTGTCCATGTTTTCACAACTTTACTGTCTTTTGTTTGCTTTAAATATGTTTGTGGATTCGATCATTTAGTGGCTTTCACAGCTACAAATGTACAGCCATTCTTCATTCTTATACATGCATGCTGTTGTTTACATGCAACAACTAAAAGATATAACATTGATATGTATGTGGATTCATGCATCATAAAAATAAGGACATCATGGCTGTTTGTCCTACCACAGTGAACAGAATCACTGTGACAAGTGTGACCTAAATAGTATAATACAGTATGTATATTTTTCTTATTTACTCTGAAAAACAGTTCTCTTGTGTTTTCTCTAACTGGGACACACATCGATAACAGTTCGTGTGTGGATCAAATCCTTCTTCATAATGACTCGTGTTCATCATTTGGCTTCTGCATCAGCCCAGATTCGTGATGATAATTTGATGTGATTCTGTTCTTTGTTTTACACGTAGTGATGAAGTCTCAGCGATCGATTTAACCGCAGACGACGGACATCACGGTTTTTAACGACACTAGAATATTCCATGAATATGTCAAATTGCTCGTGAATACAAGACCCTGGAAGAGAGGAAAAACACACACGACACAGCCCCGCTCCACGCCCTCTGCACACTTCATTGGCCAGTTGTAGGCGCTGGGAACTGATCGGCGTCGCTGATTGGAGAATGCTATTATCAATCAGGTGTAGCCGCTGCCCGATTGGCTAAGCCTCTAAGAGGAAGTCAAGTGTCACAGCGTTGTGTGTGTAGGGGGGGGATAAGCTCGGAGTTGACAAAAGCAATCTGTATTAGTCGAAACATTTTGAAGGCAGTTTTTTGTCAATTCCAGAGCAGAGTGTGGACGAACCACACCGGCGAGGGTAACGCCATCTAAGCCGTGGATCATCCGCCTTGCTTCCCCGTGCCGTGGGTTCGGGCTGCGCGTGGACTGGAGCACCACCGTACGGCACAGCGCAAAGTGGGACTTTATTGTTCAAGGCTAGCTAGCTTTCTCAGGCGCTTTGTTTTTTGTGTGTCTAGCGTGGACCGTAGGCTTTATGGCTACGAATTACGAGCCAATATATGGACTTTCAGAAGATGAGGTAAGCTTCCGTCTCCGTCCGGCCCCGGTGTGCGGTCGACGGACGGGGTTCCTCGGCTCTCGCAACGGGTTAAATCAGTGGCTGGCTACTGGCTAGCGTTGACGTTAGCCGACGCTAGCCAGCCCTCACCCCCCCCGTAACATTCCGTAGTAATGTGGAGGCAGCTGTCACTTTACTGCCCCGTATGTATGTGTGTGTGTGTTTGTGTTAGTTTACACACACTAATGCCCCCGGAGACTACATATTGCATTCATGTCAACATTGTTCCTTTTAACACACCATCTAAGCCTATTTACAGCCCCCGTTTGTAGCGACTTGTGGCTCCACCAGACCCTCAACGTGCTGTTTTTGTCCGCGCAGTTTGCCGGAGGAAATTTCTCACATATTGTATTTAAGGGCTGGGGTGGATGACTTACTGTACAAGACAGCTGCTCTGTCACACTGAAGAGCAATCTGGTCAGTAATGAAGAAGTTTGGATGGTGTTGGTTTGATGCTTGAAGCTGGATGAAGTTCTGGTGCACGTCTCCCTCTTGACCTGTGTCGCCTTTGACCTTCAGTCAACTGAAGACATTAGTGAGGGACATGATGGTCCCACTAAGTGATCAGGTCGTGTCATACCAGATATTTCTCATTCAAAACATTTCCTTCACACTCAGGATTAATAGGGCTGCCTGCTGTGTGGAAGGTTCATAACTAGTCTGTCATGTTCCTTCGGGTTCTCCTGTGGGAGAACCGGGGCGTGTCGGCCTGTTCAGGCTCTCCTCTTTATTAGGAAGCAGAAAAACACTGTATCATGATGCACAGGAGGTTTTCATGTGGCCTCTTGGAGTATAGATATTGTATATTTTAGTCTGTAGATTATATTTACGAGCTCGTCCCGCTTTAAACATTAGACTTTGAATGCTGATGCCCACACATGCATGGCATGCTGAAACAGATTTTTGAAATAATGTGATTTCACATCTGCGAGTATAGCATGTGAGCTGGAAATTGTGTATTCTGTTATTTTGATAAGGTAACTTGTTTTTCTTTTTAAAACTTTGTGATTGTCTCTGTCAGCTGTACTTGATTCATGAACACGGTAGTAGATGTATGAATTTGGTTTCGCTGGTAGAGTTGCATAGCTTGAAGTATCTCAAACAGTTTTGATACTATTTGAGCTCCTGATGTTTTAATTCTCTGTGGAAAGAACTCTTGTGATTGTTTTTATCTCTTTACACAAGTCACACTTGTTTTGGGTGGTGCTAAATGCAACATGTAGCAACCATGCTTTTGCACAATGGAGGCAGAAGTTGAAGAATGAAGAAGTGAACCATTGTATTAAAATAAAAAAAAAATTAAGTAATAATTGTCTCAGAAAAAGACCATTAGTTGTCCAGTGGCAGCGTTATAACAACAAGGCACATCCTGTCACCCAGATGATAATTAAAGATGTTGACCCCTCCAGTCTGTACAAGTAAGGGGTTTAAGACAATTGTGGTTGTACATTCCAAAGAACAATGCACTTCCTTCTGCTGGTGTAGTTCAGTAATGATACACCCTCTGAACAAGACTGAGACCAAAGTTAACAGCTGGGTTTGCTGCATCCACTTCATCCTTTACAGCACTCATCGTCACTAAAACTGTACTGGACTATTCACATCAATGATCTGTATGTGGCAGTAACACTACTCAGGGGAAGCAGTGACCACTGATTGAATTTAGGACCATATGTTTCAGCGAAGTGGAGACAACAACGGAAATAACTGTATTCACACAATAATCAACAGAAGATTTCGGCCTTGAATTGTAAAGCGCCTAGAAATAATCTAGAGATTATGATTGGTGCTATATAAATAAAGTTTGATTGATTGATTGATTGAACAGTAGCTTGTGATTTAATACCGTAGTGCTTATTTCATGTTATCTGTCAACAACAGCCAACCCTTTCCCAAGCCACTGTTGTATGTTAAAAGTTGACATGAAGTCTGCAGCTTCAGATGTTTGATTTATGACGTAGTTTAAATGTCTATTTCTGTTGTCTCTTCTGCAGCATGAAACCAGAGTGCTGCGGGTTAAGGTCATTGCAGGAATTGATCTGGCAAAGAAAGACATCATTGGAGCCAGGTGAGTAATATCAAATAATAATTTAGGAGATACACCGCAAGATGATGAGGTGTCTTGCTCTAAAATGACCCTATGATACTGTCCTGATGAGATTGGTGCGTGTGGCAGGTATACAGGTATATGTCAGAAAAACACAGTGTAACAACAAGATGTGTTTTGCTGTAGCTCTGTTATTGTCTTTAGCAGTTTGTGTAGAACTAGGAGGGTCGTTTTTATTATGTCCTTTCAGCCTTGGGCAACAGAGTGTTACTTTAACTACATTCTTTCTGAATATAAACAGAGACCTTGGACTAAGTGTTAATCAATGATTACCTAAGTGCCTTTCCAATCCAGCTCATAAAAAATTTCAATGAGTTTTTTTTTTAGGTAAAAATGTTTGACTAATAATTATGCATATCACTTTCTACCACTGTGGACACGTGGGAAACCATCTCAAAACCTCTATTAAGTGTACTGAATTTTGAAACTGAAATTCATTCAACACTTTCTGAATGCCTCTCTTCATGTGTGATTCTTTGATGAAGAGTCACCCACTGTTATCCCAGGGTTTAGGTTACATTGTATAATACCCCTGTGTGGAGTAATATTTAAACTGTATGTTGAGTTATTTTTGCACGGTGAAGCAGAAAGACTCCTGCCCCCTGAATTTTAATTGCATTCCTTTCTGCCCTGTGACCACAGGGCTATGATCAATTAATATGTTACGAGTGATAACCAATCACATACTGTTCTGTTCATGCAATAAATGTTCAGTAATAAAAGTAAACAGTTCAGTCAGTCTGACAAATTATGTAATAAAGACAAGTCACCAACAACTGAAGATAGTTTAAAAGTGTAATGAGACTTTTTTTTTCCTGCATGGCTTTGGTGAGATGTGACTCTTAATAGTCATTATTATTTAAGAGGGCTTGTTGAGAGTGCACACCTCCCCCAAGGCACCACTGCCATGTCACTTCTTTCACATAACTTATCTCATAGTGTTAGGAAAACGTGAACATTTTTAAAAATCATCCCCTCCCTAAGTCTTCTCCATAATGTAATGGGGAAGTATTTGCCTCAGTATTAACATAAAATCATGCCCTCCTTGACAGAGGCAATAATAGTTCTGCTCATAAGCTCCACATTTAACCCGTGGCATGTGCTTTTCTTCTGTTGACTGGACTGGTTATTTGGATTGAAGACGTTTCGCTACCTATCCAAGTAGCGAAACCTGCCTTCTTCAGTTCTAACTGGTCTCATGCAGGCATCCAGAAACGTCTTCAATCCAAATATCCAGTCCAGTCAACAGC
>JAQQAE010017001.1:0-11605 GCA_029823295.1 Pseudamia nigra
TCTGAAAAGGAATGCATGAAATTAGTTCTAAAAATTATTTATAATGACACATTACTTTGGAGACAGACGGCTGCAGGTGAAAGAAGCTTGATGGCTTGATTTTTTTTTTTTCTTTTGACTTTTATTCACTGGTTTTGGCCACACTTTCATCATCAGCATCAGCACTTTCAGTAAGCAATGATCTTTTATTAAAATATTGATCAAAAGAGGTTTGCCTCTGCCTACTCCTCAAAATATTACGAAAATGGGTGACTCAAATGTCATTCACTTAGTCTCATACACGACCAGTGTGCACTTTCTCTGAATGTTTTTTTCTATGAACCCCCGGAACAGGTCTTAGTGCCAAAACATCTCCTTAACCTCTGCTGTTGTCATAACCTTCTCCCCATCGTCCTCCTCTGCACTGCTGAACTGCTGCTGAACCTCCTGTTGTTGCAGCACCTGTAGGTGGGGGGGTCGGTTTGTAGCGCGCTCTCCTCTCCTCTTGCTTTGTCTTGGCTAGTCTTGTAGCTTCTCATAGCTTCCCGGCCAGCTGATGTCGGAGGAAGCTGTGACACATATGCTCACAAACCATTTTACTCGCAATCCGATTTTTTGCAAGAGAGCCGGTACAAAAATTTACTTGATTTCCTCCTCGTAACCTGAGAAATTTGTAAGCCGATGCACTCGTAAACTGTGGTATCACTGTACTTATTCACAGCACTGTACATGTTATTCATCTTGTGGAGTTTTTGTCTTTCATCTTTTTGTGCCTTTTGCATCATTTTTGTCTTTGTGTCCTTTTCCATCTTTTGTGTTTTTTCCATCTTTTATGCTGTTCTTTGTCTTTGCATCTTTTATGTCAGTTTCATCTGCTGTGTATTTAACATGCCTTTCTCTTTCTTGTTGTTCTGCTGTTAAACTTGTATAATATAATACATGGGCTTTATCATGCCAATTATTGACTTGATTGTGAGATAATTTCAGGCTGTATCTCCCAGTTCTGGTAGAAGATGTTCTCTAGTCTGTTTGTGTGGGTTTTTATTGTTCTGTATTTCCTCCTGGAGAGCAGACGTATAAACAGCGTGTCCAGGACTGGATGGGGTCCTCACCATGTGTAATGTTCTGAGTGTTGTTGGTGTCTGATAGAGTGGGAGACTGGATGTTCATAATGTTTTCAGCTGTTTACCATTATGCTCTGTAGATTTTTTTTTTTAGCTGTGCAGTCACCATCCCACACAGTGACTGCGTATGTGAGCACCCTCTCTAATGCACATCAGTAAAAAGGCTCCGGTCTTTCTGTATATTTGTCTCCTTTAATGTCTGTAGAAAGTTGCTTCTGTGTGTAGTTTGTTACTGTGTGTTTTTTCCATCATCTGTCATCAACAATGTGGATGCAGAGGTATTTGAAAGACAATACTTTATCAACTGGCTCACTGTAATTTTAAGTAGTAAAGTTTTAAGGGTCCTAAACTCTGAAAATATATCTTTATTAGCTTTTGAAATAATAATAATACAATCTGGGTAAACACTTTAGATTAGTGAACACATATTAGCCAATGATTACTCTAGATAAAGTCTTTGTAATTCAGGATGTGTTTTCTGTTCTAGGCTTGCTCTCAGAAGTTCTTCTGGGTTTATTCTCCACATAGACTTTTAAGGCTTCGGCCTTGATTTGTGAAGCACCTACAGGTAATCTTGAATTATAATTGGACCTATAAAAATACAACTGAATTGAATTGAATTGAACTTAACTCTGACCCTTAAAAAACAATCATGTTCCCTAACCCCTGACCCTAAAGAGTCATTTCAGCATAAATTAATGAGCTAATTAACAGCAAACAAATGGCTTATATATCTGCTCAATATGTGAAACTGTGATTTGAGTTGTTGAGTTCTGTCAGTCTCCAAGTCAGTGTCAGTTTTTTTTGTGAACACCCTTAGATAAGTCACATAATGCAAATATGAAGTTAGATGTTAAGCTGTGGGACCTTTACATCATTCTGAAACTACTGTATTTAGAGCATTTTTTATGCAATGTAATGCCTTTTTGATGCCCTCATGTACATACTGGACAACATTGACTGCTTGGAGATGTTAACAGTTGATTCTTTACAACAGCCTTAAATTTTTGTGACTTTTGAATCATTATACTTGACATTTAACCCTATAATGCCTCATGTGTCATATTTGATACACACAATTCTTAGACCTGTTGCATCATCACATGGCAAAAACTTTGCTCAAAACCCTGTTGAATACAATCTGTTACTTGTCTTTTGCCCCCAGGTGGAGGTGAATTATGTTTAATATGAAACAAATAAAAAATGCACAGATGCAAATTATTTTTGTTTATTTTAATTTTATTTTGTTAAAGGGGCAAATAAAGGCTTCAGATTTTTAAAAAAATCTGAATTTTCTGTGCATTATTTCTTAGGTCAGGCTTTATAGGGTTAAAGCAAACACACATCTTGTTTCAGAAGGTGCGGAGGACTTGAAATCTAATATTATCAACAGTCTGCATCCAGGCACTAAATCCAGTCCTCTCAAAATCATACTTAAGAAATTTTAGGTCAACCGGCCAGATGACTGGACTCTAGATCTTTAAACACTGATTCAAACCCTGTTCTTAAGCCACATGTGTATTCTCTTGAGTTCAAGTTCTCCTAGTGTAATTGTAATTTGCACTGCCATACGTCCTCCTCATAATCTTCAGCTTTGTATCCCATTTGTTCAGAGCTAAACCTGAACAGAAGGCACAGTAATTAATGCATATTAGAGGGTCCAATAATCTCTGCTAGTCTCTGTGTGGCTGTAACACTGCAGCCAAGCACCCAGTCAGCCAGCCAGTCTGTTACCCATGAGCCTGGTGTGCAGTGCATTAAGTAAGTGTACACAATAAGCTGAGTTGTGGAGTTTGTGCTTCCCTGCCAGACATTTGGAGGGGAGTATTATCCCAGCAGAACTAAGCTTCCACTGATCTGAGGATTGTACTACTGAGTCACAGTGTTGCTGTTGTTCCTCCACCTGCTACTGACAGCAAACCAGCATGATTGACTGACTGTGTGGGAACTGACAGGAACGAAGGCCTATTCTGAGCTGGAGTCACTCAGAGTCAGGTTGAAATGGCTCTCCGCAGATCCCCTTCCTCCACCTGCGCAGGTAAGTGCCACAGCAATATATAGGAAACCCAACAGGACTCTCCTTTGTGTGGCCTGTCCTATCTGTCCCTCCTGTGTCTTCACCCAACAAAAAGGACACACTAGACAGGACCACCGTAGAGTAACCCACCTATTGTCTCATTCCTCTTCCCCTGGTGTGTGTATGTCTGTGTGTCCATGTGTGTGTCATCAGGCCTTGTGGGGCAGCCATCAACACACAGCTTTTTACAGCAGCCAGGGTACAGTATATGGTTGCATGGAAAAGTTCTGTACTTTAACACTGTTGTGCATCTAGGCCTGTCTTTACCAATTCTCAGCTTATGTCCTGGAAGAAGAAATTAGCTATGCTGTCTCATTTAAACAGAATTAATTACGCTCCTGAAGTTGATTTTACCTCAGACATGTGCTCCTTTGCTGTAAGCCTCACACAGGGCGGTAATCCGCGTTAGTTTACATGGCTTATTGTTGCTGGGCTGCACTGTGAAGCTGTTCAGGCTCAGTTGAAATGAAACAGCAGGATAATGCTCAAGGGACTTAATCATGACTCTGATAGACATAAGCTAAGTGAGCAGCTCCTGATGTCTGGGAAGAGCATGGGTGCTTTATTCAGATGCTTTTAAGAAAATATTCACCAAAGGATGAAGTCAAGCATTATTTACAGATGCAGGAAATGATTGCATGGCTCAAGTTCAAAGATTTCCTGTTTAGCCTTCTGGATGTTTGTGCTCCAAGGCCATGATGATATACTACGTGACCAGTCAAAACTTTGGACAAACTTCTCACAATCATTTCTTAAATTTTTATATTCAGTATTGTCCATTAATACTGAAGACATCCAAGCTGAGAAAGAACACATGAAATTATGTAGTAAATAAAAGTGTTAAACATCTCAGAACATGTTTGACACTTTTACATTATCCAAAGAAGCCATACTTTATTTAGTTTTGATGACACCTTTGCACGCTCATGGCATTCTCTCTTCAGATTCATAAGGTAGTCACTCAGAACATTTCAAGTGGACTCTCTGGACCACCCCTGATTTCTGAGGCTGTAAATTATAATAAACCTATCCTCTGCTGGAGAGGTAGATCTTGGGCTTCCTTTTCTGTGATGTTCTTGGTGGACTGTCTTTTCTCTTTAATGAACTGTTTCTTGTGATAATATGGATTTATACAGTAGTTGTAGCAGCACTAATGGGGCTATTGACTCTGTATCTACCCTTCATCTGCAGAAGGACAACAAAAGCACATGAGCAACACAAGAAATGACACAAATTATCTCACCTGTCAATTATAAAATGTTCCAGGTGACTACTTTGTAAATCTGACATGGGAATGCCATGAGTGACAATGTGAAAACTAAATGTGGCTCTTTTGAACAACCCCCCCAAAAAACACATGTTCCGGGTTGTGTAACTTTTTTGTTTACAATGAAACGCCATGTATGTTCTTTCACAGTATGTATGCCTTCAGTGTTGATGTGTAATGTTGAAAATAACATGCCTGACTCTCAGGGGGGTCATCTGGGTCTTTGAGGGTTATTAGTGATGATGTTCCTGTTGCACACATTACTCTTCTTTTATTTCTAAGGCTATGCTCAGACTGCAGGTAAAAGCTGATTTTTTTCACCATATGTGACCATTTTGTGATTTTTTTATGACAGTCTGAACAGCACAAATCCAATTTTTTAAAATCAGACCCAGGCGTATGTGTATGTTTCATATGTGGTCCTAAATTGAATACATATCCGATATTTTACAAAGCGACCTCTGAATGGTCATGTCACATTTCATCCAACTTTTACCCTATTGAAGTGAGACAGACGTCACAATAATTGTTGCCGCACCTGCAGCCAATCTGTTGGGTATTGTTGCGAGCTTGAGTGTGACTGGTGTTTTCTCCATGGAATGTCTCTTGTGTTCAAGGAGTGCAGCTCACTTGACAGCTATGGCAGGCTCCATTTCCACAATTTCTGTCTCAAACCAGTCCTTATTCTTCTCTCTCTTCTCGAATGTGCCCGCAGCAAATTGGTACACAGCACCGTGGATGTGGTTCCATCGTACCGTAGTGCTGTTGGGTGGGCAGTTCTTGAGAGCCTTGTTAATGGCTGTGGTGAAACATACACGCAGCTCAGGCACTGACGTTCTGATTTGCCGGCATCTCTCTCTGACCTTGGCCTAAGGCTTCGTGTAGAACACATCCTTGACCTTGGTAGTAGAGCAGAGTGTGGGAGCATAGATGGTGAGGATGTTTGTGGGTCCAGAAGAGGTCATAAGGTGGAGGGAGAGGATTCATGCTGTTCCCTGGGAAGGAGGTTCAACTGAGGACAGGAGGGTGTTGTGCACTGTGAAACCCACGTCGTAGAGTCTGTGCTTGTCTGGCTCCAGTCCTTACCAGAAGAATGGTCAGTCCTTCTCTGTGAGGCTGCCGTTGGAAGAGAGGTGTGTTTATTTACGTTGAGCCTCAAGAGCTCATGGTTATTGATGGCTGTTTTCCTAGCATCCTCAACTTGCTGGAGATCATCAGAAAGACCGGGACACATTCTTCTGGTGTTCCAGGCAGCCAGCCACAGGGCTGGTGGTTTCTTTCTTCCTTCTTTGCCTGGTGCAGGGTTTACAGTCTGCTCTTCAGTCTTCTGAAGCTCCATTGAAGCAGGGGGACTCTGGCGGGTCAACACCTTCTTACTGGCCAGGAGCTGCCCAACTCGAGGTGGGTGGTAATTGACCAGTGGAACACGATGGTTCCTCCCACCATTGGACCACCTGTAGCGCCTGAGCTCAGGCCAATCCGCTCTAGGCTTATAACCCACAACTGCTGTCTCCCATGTTTCTGTCATGAGGACAGCGACACTGGAGTGACCTCTGCAGGGTGCAGGCCTGGGCAAAGGTTATGGAGATCCTGGGGTGCCCAGTTGTCAGAATCCCCCTCTCAGCCTTGCAGGCATTATCCAATAGAGAGGATGAGTCAATACAGTTGGTGCCAGCGCAGCTGCAGGAGTTACTGGAAGGTGTCACAGTATTCGACCAACCAACTTGGGGCTCCACTCTGGTTTTTGTCAGGGTTTACTCCCTTTGCCTTTCCCAAACCAATGGTAAGCCACAAGGCAGTGGCACTCATATCCCTGAGTGAGGGGCCCTAACTGGGCAATTACATCCAGAGCCAGCTGAGCCCGGGTGAGCTACCTTCGAAGCATTTGCTTTTGAAACTGAGGATTAAAAGAAAGTAGTGAATAAAGCATGTAGTAAATGTAAATACACTTACTTTGAACTATTTGTTATCAATTAGGGTGAATTCCTTCTAAATATAAATGTTTTCTTTCTGTGTTCTTTGTGGGCTTTTTGCACTACTTAATAATTAATGTAAAAGTAATGCTGTGGAATTTGCAGTTTATAACAACCTAAAGAGTTAAATGTATACTCAGAAGTCAGATGCTTTTATACAGTCTGTGATCCAGAGCACAGATGTGTGATAAAAGCTGCAGCATTAAGTGTTTGTGCTACGTTGCTGCCCATTAGCTGTTTTATGAAAGATGCCCTTTAGTTAGTGCTGAATAGAGAGTGTTGATCTCTTACTGAGCATTAAGCTGAACATCGCAAAATGTATAAAAAATTAAACATAAATAAAAACATTAAAACATTTTAAGGAAACTGAGGAAGTATATGTTCAAAGATCTTCAAAGGTAAACCCTGGTGTAGAATAATTTGGTCAGCAAATGCAGCCAGTAGTTCCTAAACCCACTTTGGGAATCTCTGCTGAGTATTCGGTTAGTGTACTACATTATAATATCTAGCACATGTCAGTGATGTCCTGTTTTATATTTATACAAGAGGGATTTTCTCATCCATTTCCCCTCCAACCAAACTGGCGACCTTCCAGGCCTGCTTCTCTAACCTCCAGGCTACTGAGCTGCTGAAAACACGATGGTTGCTGTAAATATTTTTCCATACAGCTTAAAATAGAATGTCAGAAATGTTTCCCTTTTGCCCCCACTGAAATTTCTCATTATGGTCATACAGTATGTTAAAGATCATATATTGTAAAAACCCATCTTTATTGGTGTTGAGAAACTCTGTGATGTAAAATAAAGGCTGTGAAAATATGAGCTAGCTCGGTGTAGCGAATTCTGAGAAATCCTAACAACAGGAAAAACTAGTCATCTTGAACATTAGTGATTAGTGATTTGTGACATCATGAACCATAATCAGTAACTGCCAGATTAAAATGCATTAAGCAGCCCCCGCACCTGAAGATGTTTAAAATCTTAACCAGTGGTGTGTAGAGCTCTTCAGTCTCAGAGTGTAGGTCTACTTGTGGCTCCTAGAATCTCTAAAACTAGACTGAGATGCCAGCAGTAAGTTGGACTCGTTTCTGGTTTTCTCTTCCGGGGATCCCCTTTGTCACTGATTCTGTTCATAAATCTTATGGAGCTGCCTTTGTATTGTGTGCATGGAAATGCTTTTACTTTCATCATTAAACATAGTCCTGAGTTCTCAATCAATCAATCAATCAAACTTTATTTATATAGCACCAATCATAATCTCTAGATTATTTCTAGGCGCTTTACAATTCAAGGCCGAGTTCTACTGTTTTTGTTTTTTTTTACAATTTGATTTCACCACACATTTAAGTGTTTACTGGTCATGATCATTCAAGATTTTTTCCAACCACATTTTTTCTTCGAAGATGGTGGTTCGCCACTATCCTTATGTCATTTGTTGACAGCTGAAACATAATCACCCATGCAGAAATTATCCAATGGGAGGCTCACACCTATTTGCTTAGTTAAATTCAGGTGGTGACCTTTTCTTGAACAGGCAGTGTAAATTCCATGTGATAAAGTTACTCATTGCTCAATTTTGTTGCTTATTTTGTTCATTTTCTAACTTAATAAATTATTTTGTTATATTGCTTTACCAATCCTGTCACTCAATTTGTTCACTTTTATTCATTTTCTTGTATATTTTATTTTTTGTGTTCAGTCTTTGTTTGTTACTTTGTTCATTTTTGTTAACTTGCTTCATTATTTTGCTAATTTTGTTGCTTTTTGAGATTTTTTTTTGTTCAATTTCGTTGTTGTGGTGTTTATTTATGCTTACTGTGTTCATTTTCTTAAGTTCATTTTGCATTATGTTGCTTATTTTGTTCATTTTTGTGATTATTTTTGTATATCTAAGCTCATTTTGTTGCTTAGTTTATTCATTTTGATAATTTACTTAATTATTTAGTTTATTGTAATTCAGTTAATTATTTTGGACTCTTACTCATTGAGGTACAGCAAAATGTAACTTAATGAAAGTAGATTTTTTTCCATCACAATCACAGCTGTCTCAGAGTAAAGAAGTATTCTGCATAACAATGACTCTTAGAAGTACATTAAAAAAAAATAATACTCATGTGCAGGTGATGGAGTAAACGTTCTTGAGTACCATCCACCTCAGATCTTTATAGAGTTTGAAATCCGGTAACATTCTACACTGAAAGAAAATCTTCACAGATAATTGTATTTCTAATTTCCCACATTCCCACACAACAAGATTTAAAAATGGTAACACACCACACACTACAAGATACTGTTCAGATTCTGTGCCTGACGGGACAGCAGTGAAGGTGGATGAGGTCTGGACTGGCAGGAAGGCTGAGGGTACCACTTGTGTCTGCCTTTATTTTTTGATGATGCTCTGTAATGATAAAATCTGAACAAGGAAATAGTCGAGATATTATTGAGGAGACTTGGTCAACATGCAAAAACCGGAGGTGAGATAGTTACTGTCTGTTTTACTGCCCATCACCTACATCAGTATGGAAGCACTAGCTCCTAAACTCTCTAGCTTGAAGTGCTAATTATTCTTTTGTAACGCCACTGCCGTCTCTCTCTCATTGGTTGTTATGGTTCTGTTGAGTCTTAAGCATCCAGAGTTTCCTTTGTAAATATCAAAAATGTTTGATAATTATCAAGGCAGCACTGGGCTGTCTGACAGCCATTCTTAAGAGGCAAGATTATGCACATACAGTGCCTCTTAATTATATACAGTTTTTTTATGGACCGTAGTATTTAAGAATGGTGCAGTGTTTCATGAACTTGTAGCATGGCAGTACAGAGCACAAGTTGTGATTATTAGTCACTTTAAGCTTTATTTCACTACTCTCTCCAGCTCTTCAGTCTGCACATATTTCTTTATTACATATATTTATGGAAAAATATATTATGGAGCAAGTGACCACTATTCCTGACTTTTTTTCTAGACAATTGACCCAGAAAAGTGCATTATTCTGTATGTGCAGTCATTTTGTATCAGAATTGAATCTCTGGTCACTTGAGAATGAATACTGACAGTATTTTGTGTTGAACAGTTGGTGTGTACAAAATTTCCCAGTAAATTAAAAGTGGATGTGGCAGACTTAAAAAGAAGCTCTTGGGAAACCAAAGAACAATCAAACCTTTATTTTGTCAATACTCTTCCAAAAATCTTTCATAGACACGTTCAAGCAACACAGATACATATTTAAGTGTTGAGATATGCAACCTTTAATGTATGTGAGCGAAAAATACATTGAAATACTCAGGAGCTGTCTGTGGTGCTGAAATGAGAACACAGCATGGCCTGGTGCGTTACTATGGCTACAGCTGTCTGTTTCCCTAAAATAACCATAGACACACAATAACCTTATTACAACAATGACAATCTGTTGCTTTTTGACAAAAGATCCATCACACTGATAATGATGAACTTTAAAATACATCATTTTCCTGTGTGACCTTGAGAGAACTTACATCAACACTTATTTGTCCTTGATAAAGTGCTTCGAGACAAGATTTTTGATTGACTGACACACACGTCAATTTGCACAGTTTGAAGTTGAGCTCGACTCAGCCACTTTGCATATTTATGGCTTCAAATTGCAACAAGCAGCAATATTGTAATATTTTGCAGAAAGCATGTGACTGCACCGTGACAAATAGGTCTTTTGTTTGATGAGGTATCTGCCATGCTGAACATCTATCCTGGCATGGAAAATGTGTGTGGAAAGTGGAGGAGTAATGCTGTCTCTGTTCTTAAGGACATTTTTTAGCCAGGCATTTAACTCCTTGGTGCTTGGCTGAAGCAATAAATGCAAGACAGTATTTACTGTGGGAAGCTTGCAGGTGTGAAAACATGCAAATGAAATCACAAGTGTCGAGCAATTTTAACCAATTATGTGTGTGACTAACATGACTGATGGTGCAAAAACAGTAAAAATCCTTCTCTCCACCTTGAAGATTTACATATGATGAAAAAAGTATCCAAAGGGACAGACGCAGACCATTATGAATTCAACCACTTGGTGAGGAAAACTAGCCTTTTTGCTCTGTGTTTGTGGGACTTTTTTGAAGTACATACACATAAAGTAAACTTTGACAGAGTATAAAAAGAAAGCTGTAGAGAGCAAGATTTTAAAATATCCTGAATCAATACCACTGAATCATCTGAGAAGGTCTACATTCACACTTTCTCAGTTCACGGTGGAAAATGAATCCTGCAGTGTTTACTGTTTCATCTAAACACATTGCATTCTTGTGCATTCATACACTGAAAACAAAGCTGTAATTACTGTATATGTTTTCCCTTGCATGTCAACAATATACATGACTCAGAATCGTGGAACAATGGGGTGAAGTTCATGCGAGTTGCCACAGTGCTCAGTGAGTCTTCATCCATCCACAGTGATGCCCTATTCCACTTGGCCAGGGACATGTCTGGAATGGGACTGGACCCCATGTCCTACAACATCCTGGAGCCCAAAACTTTCAGCAAAGTGCCAGCTGGGGAGGAGTCACAAAATCTACTGCAGGTAACTCAAAAACAGGAAAATACTGGTGTCTGTACACATAACAGTCCTCTTTAAAGTAACCTCATTAGGGTCTCTGGTCATACACAGCAGGATCATATGAAACGAAGTTAACAATGTGCTATTTCCTGAATGTAGTCATTTTCATAGCATACTGTAGGTGTAAAATAGAAAAAGTCTCATTAAAGTTGCTTCAGTGATTGTAATATATGGTTACCCATTCTTAAAATAAAAGTGCTAACTGATGAACTACGGTAATGAGAATTTTGCTAAAAAGGGATAAATAAAGTTTATTAAATTCAGCTGAATTCAATTAAATTTAACTATGACTGCAGAATTTGAACATGGGCTCAAAGTTAGTACAGTGGTGCCCTGGCTAACAAACGCTTCCGGTAACAAAAAATTCAGCTACCGAAGAAAAAAATCTTCCAAAAATTTGAACCGGCTAACAATAAAAATTTGCTCAACAAAAGAAGATAGACCCAGAGATGAACTATCACCCGGATGTAAACAGTCAACACAATAACGTGAAAGCTCCCGCTGTATTTTGCTAGGGAGCATAAAGATTGGACTCTGGAGCAATGGAAGAAGGTCATGTTGTCTGATGAGTCCAGCTTTACCCTGTTCCAGAGTGATGGG
>JAQQAE010017002.1:0-11605 GCA_029823295.1 Pseudamia nigra
CTTCCTTTTACTCCAGTACTGATTCTACTCCCTGGCGTTTCCACAGCTTCTCTTTACAAATATATGACAAAGGGTCACTTTGACCCGAACACCAGACGAGGGATTTGGTTGGATTTGTGACTGAAGGCGGTAGAACAGAACGTTGCAGTTTGCAGCCACACGAGGGCAGCACCACAGCGTGCAAAGGCTCTGCAGTGGAGCTGACCTGCACTCTGGAGTCGGTTTCCTTCTCTATATGCATTTTTTTCTTCAGCACTAAATGACATCATATCTACACCCACGCGCAAATATAACACTTAAATTTAGATAACATGTACCTCTTTTGTGTCTCTGTTTTATATAAGTATTAGTACTAATTGTTGGTTTATCATTTTCCTGAGTGTTTGTTCACTGTCTTGAATATTTTCTTTATTTTTGTTCATTTTTTAAAAAATTCTTAAAAAGTTATCTTGGCCATTTTTTTAATTTCCTCCATTTTTTTCATTCATTATTTTGTTTATTTTCCCTGATTTTCTCAATTGTTTTGTTCAATTTTACAAATTTTATTCAATGTTTTGTCCAGTTTTACTCATTGTCTCAATTATTTTGTTCATTTTTCCTCATTCTACTGATTGTTTGGTCCAATTTTACTATTATTGATTATTTTGGTAATTTTTTTTCTCATTTTCTTAATTATGTTGTTCAATTTTACTATTTTGATTAAATATTTTGTTCATTTTTAGTCATTGCCTCAATTATTTTGTTAATTTTCCCTCATTCTACTGATTGTTTTGTCCGATTGTACTAATTTTATTGATTATTTTGTTCATTTGTCCTCATTTTTGTAATTATTTTCTTCAATTTTACAAATTGCATTCATTGTTTTGTTCATTTTTCCCCATTTTCTTAATTTTTTTGGCATTTTTCCTCATTTTATTGTTTTGTTTTTTATCTGTTTTCACTCTGTTGATTTATTATTTTAGTAATTTTTTTAGTTTTTTGGTTCATTTTCCTGAATATTTAGTTCAGGCTTGTCTGAAACTTGCACAATTTTTGTTTTCAGCTTCCTTTTAGTTCATTTTCTTCATTTTTGATCATTTAATTCATTACATTGTTTCATCTTGTTCATTTTTGAGATTATTTTGTTCATTATCTCGTTCATTTTTTAATTATTTTATTGTATGTGACTTCCATCACAGGCCAAAGCCACAGGAGCCACTGAGGAGGCGCTAAAGAGCCACATGTTGCAGACCCTTGGTTCTTCTATTTACCTTGTACACGCTGTTTAAATTGACTGCTCATCTTTTTGTCTTTCAGCATGTCGGCTCTCCTGCCACAAGAAATGTGAGGTGAAGGTAAGAGACTAAACATTATTCGACCTATATTTCAGGTGCGTTAGGATTAGGGTTTGGGTTAGAACAGAAGACCTGTAAGGAAAAAATGAACGCATTAGACCTCACATATGACTAAAACACAATCTACTCTATCTGTCTGTTACGCTGAGCAGCACTATTTTAATCCTAATACTCAAATTCAGATACGCAACCTGCACATTGACGTGGCAGCACCAAGTGTGTGGAAAACTTTGCATAAGGATAGCAAAATGAAAGTTGTAAAGATGACTAAATTCAGTCGGCATTTGTGGTCACGGAAACTGATGATAAGGTGCAGCTGATGGCATAGGTCAGGTGACATTGTTAGGCAATAAAAGCCTTCGTAGGAGGAGGTTGGGTGGTAAACACTGAAGGTTGTGACTCCATGGGCACACATTTTTTTTCAGTTTTCTCTTGTTTTTGTGCCTAAACCTGATGGTGCTCGAGAATGTCGAGTGGAAAATGTGCAAAATTCATTTGGGCCTTATATATTTTTGTAAATGAAATGTTACGCCGTGAAATGAAGCTGTCCTCTTTCTTGTATTCAGACATGGCCAGTGATTGTGTCCATCAGCGTTGGCTGAACCTGATTGGGTTCGGATGGATTTTAATCTAAATTTACCCTAAAATGGGCCTCCAGTGGATGCTAAGAGGCCCTGCTATCCAACTCTAGCCTTACTATGATAGGAATTATCAGTCAAGTGACATGGTTACTCAAACTTTTTCTCATTTTGTTTATATGTGGAGCATTAAATCCTGCAAACTGACTAATGTGCGCAAATAAAAACATTTAGTTCACCAAGTCTTACCCACATTTGCACCTTAAGACTAAACACTAAAGCTTGTTTGCTTTTTGTCTTCCCTGGAAAACCCTTAGTAGGAGGTGGTTCTGGTAGTACACTGAAGTGTGTGTACTCGGAGTACCGTATTTTTTCCATACATAAGGCGCACCGGATTATAAGGCGCACCCTCAAAAAATGATCAATTTTTGTTTTTTTTTTTCATACATAAGGCGCACCGGACTATAAGGCGCATTACGCAACACAAAACTTAGATAAGTCAACCTTCATTAAAAATTAAAAATATTATAAATTAAACAGGCTTTCCACAATAACAAAAAGTCATACTAAAGCATTTTGACAGATTTTGGAGCGCCGTGTACCACATACTGACTTATAACCGATTTTGCCATAAGCACAAATCAGGAAAAATCCATATATAAGGCGCACCGGATTATAAGGCGCACCTTCGATTTTTGAGAAAATTAAAGGATTTTAAGTGTGCCTTATAGTCCGGAAAATACGGTACACACATTTTTTTCCCTCATTTTTTAAGCCTAAACCTAAAAATATAACCACAACATTGTATCGAGTCTAGACATCTCTCACACTGTCTGATGCTTCAAAAAATTAGCCTTGTGTGCAAAATATGACACTAAACAAGCGTCCATGTGTAACATGTTGATTTCGACATATCACCCGGAAAATACGGTAGTTGTGACCAAGCCTTGCCCAAATACGAATGGCATTCAGATTTATTTGAATCTACATTGAACTTTAAAATGGATCACCACTGGATGCTAACAGGCCTTTTTTCCAGATGCAGCCTTCAAGACACTTCAGAACTATCAGTAAATTGACACATTTACACATTTTTACTGGGCTGTCAAACAATTAAATTTTTTAATCTGATTAATCACAGGATGACTGTAGATTAATTTCAATTAATCATGATTAATACCCATTCGTTCCTTTTCATTATGTTGGAGGAAAAACACTCATGATAGAAGGTGACATAGACACTCGACTAAAATTACTTGTTTTACATTAAAATGTATATTTTTTTCTAATTTAAACTTATGTAAGTAAAGGACATTCCACCTACTTTGTAGAACTTAACAGAAACTCTGTAATGTTCTGCTGAGATGTTTTACACTTGGTTCATTGTTTTCATCAGTAACTAATGACATTTGTTTCAAAATGTGTAAAGACTTATACTTTTACATTTAAATTGACTTTGAAGCAGTAAATACTAAAGAAGTTGTCAGTGACGTGGGTCAAATGGAATATAAGATTTATGACTTTTTCCTTGATGTATGAGTTATTGCATGTTAATTGCATTAACGTGTTGATCGTGTTAATGCATTAATTGCATTTATCTAATTAATTATTCAAATGAGGTACCCCAGATTAACACGTTTATTTTGACAGCCCTAATTTTTACATTTCCTTCTTACCTTGAACACAAAATCCTGTAAACTGACCAATGAAAGCATGTTGTTCACCAAGTCTTGTGCACATTTCCACTTTTCCACAGTCACAGTTCCCATGTATTTGATCCGAGTCTGCAGTGGAAAAGGGAAGAATGCATGGTGAGAGTAAATAAAAAGGAAGGAAGGGAGGGATGAATATGACTGGAGGGGAAAGGGCGGAGGGGAAGGTTATTCTTAGTGGTTTTAGTTGTGACTGGCACAGGGGGAAAATATTGAAATATCTTCCCTCATTTCCCTTCTTTCGACCCCCTTGATTCCTGCACCCCCCTCCCCTTCCAAAGCCACCGCTCTAGCCAAACATTACTACAGGAACAAAAGCTGTGTGTTCCCAAAACATGCGAGGAGAAAAAATGTCAACCTCCAAAACCAGGCGAAGCCATTTGTGGTGGCACTTGGGGGGAAGAATCAGCCGAGCCAGAGTCGTGAGTCATTTATTGTGGCAGTGACAGACACTGGACAGGAAATGTTCTGTAGGAAAAGATGTAAGAGGTGAAGACAAACAGTAGGAGAGAAAATAGTAAAAAGTAGACGTTTGGGTCAAAAAACGGCTGAAGCAAATGTTTGAAAAACTAGGAGACAAATGAGAACTTTTGCTACAATCTGTCTTGGCTAATCCCTAAATTAGTTTCCTAGGATGTTAACATTTACGTTGGCTTTATCCAGCAAAATGACCCTCAAATAAACATAAACAAAACGCAGCGTGGATGTGGCGTGCTCATTGTTTCAGGCCGTAAAAGTGCGGGAAAGCAAAGAGTTTGTGCAAATACGAGTGTGGATTTAGGCAGACCTTGAACCATAAATTTATCATGAAGCACAATGAGATTGTCGCCAGTGGTTTGCAGTTCAGCAGAAAGTGAAGATAGCCCTAACTGCTGCGCTCCTCTGATTCCGGTTTATGCGTTTATTATTTCAAGCTGCCACAACTTCCCTTTTTTATTCCGTAGTGTAACCATGGTAGTGTTATTACGTTTTATGCAGCATCTCTGTGTTTTATGGCATTTTAATGGGCCTTATACTAGTTTACGGATGCCGTAATGAAGAGAAATGGCTTTAACGTTTTATTTAGAAGTGCTACTCTCACACTTAATGAATGTAATTTGTTAATATTTCTTGGCACGTGAGTGCTTTTACTTCAAATTCAGATGGAAAACGGCGGGAAAATGGTTGATGAAGTCAAAAATTTTAAATAATGATGCTCAGAGAGCTAGGATTTGGATGTAAAAATGAGATCTTTAATATACCTTTCAAGCATCAGTTTAAGTGCAAAGCCAACTGAAGATGAACTATTATGAATCCAGCTATAACTAAAAATTACGTTTGCAAATCATTTGTCAGTGTCAGCAACATAATTCAAACCATGATGCGTTTTCTGTGTGATCAACTTCAAAAATACAAATAGACAAATATATAAAAACAGGGACCCAAAACAGCCTGTGGAGCAGTTTTTATTAGGTCACCATCACTCATATGTTACGTGAGTTCATTTTCTGACTTAAAAGAGTCTGTAAATGTTGACCTCACAAATGCCATGTGAAATGCTGAGGGAAAGAGTCAAAGTTTACGAGCTGAAAATATGCAAAAAAGACAAAAACAGCAAGATGACGATTATGTAAAGAGAGAAAACGCAAGGTGAAAATTCCACAAGAAATGAAACAAGAGGAACTGAATGAAACATGAAGAAAAATACACAAGGCCACGACAACATGAAGATGTTATCCAACATATAGGACAAAAATAATGTGACTATTAGCATTTCAATTGCTTGTTCCAGTGTGTCGGCACTTCCTGTCACGGTTAAGGGTGGTGTACATTGTGTAATTTTAGAAACGTGTGAGCATGAAGGTGTAGTACACTGTGTGACTGTTTTGGCTGCAAATGCATGTGGATCCAACATACAGTGTGTTCCGACGTCCAGATGCAATTGTGCCATAGTTCACTGTATGAGTGAGATCGGACACCCCAAACCTTCGTTTTCAATCAGTACTGGGCAGAAATACTCTGGGGTTTTTTCACCTCTGTGGTTTCCAGTTTTTTTTCCCTGTTTTTTCTCTCTTCACTTTGGAGCGACGCTTGGCATAACACTTGGCTCTTGGAGCATAAAAAAAAATTCCTGCAATAAACTATTTTTCAACCTGGGTTTTTCTCCCTGTTTAGAACTGGCATTAACATTAACAACAGGTGTGAAGTGCAGTACAATCTAAACCTTGACTTTTCTAGCCTTCATTGATGCAAAATCATCAATTACATCATCATACGAAATCTGTTGTACAGCCGTATGATTGATGCTGATGATGGCAAGTCCAGAGAGACGCTCCTGTGACATAGTGGAACTCAGGTATGTTTTAATAAGCTTCACTTTGGAAAAACTCCTCTCTGCTTCAGCTACTGTCACTGGAAGGGTCAAACCAATTGCAGTCCACAGATTAGGGTAGATTTCTGCGAGTTCTTTCTCATGGATGAAAGTCAGCAGCTCAGGCAGAGTCATGGACTTTGATGGGAAGTCAGGGAAGTTCTTCAGCTCCTGCACAAGTTCTCTGCCATCCACGTCTGAGTGTCCCTTAAAGTGCAGTGGAGTTTGCTGGGTCTCACATTCTTTTTGGACAAAGGAAAAAGGTATGCATGTCACAAGGGAGGAGGTGGACAACACTGCAGAGTCAAATACGACAGGCGGGGGGGAACAACGAGGACAGGAGGACGAGAGGAGATGATGTGGATGAGGGGAACCAGAATGACACGACAACAGGGCACCCAGGTAGCAGGAACAGATGAATCATCTTGAGGAGAGAACCGAGGAAGCAGGTGGCTGGACAGGACCGAGGACTGTGGGCGTAGGAGAAAACAAGGTAAGTGGACATAAGTACATTTAGCAGAAGCTACATCAAATGTGGGCTTTATACCACTGAGTGAAAGCGGTCGGACTGGCGAATGCTGACTGAAAGGACCCGGATTAAATACTGTGGCAGATGAGGAAGATGAGTTACAGCTGTGAACCTCAGTTAGCAATCAACACACCTGAAACAGAAGAAAAGGGGACAAGCACACACATACACACAGCCAGAGGGCGCCAAAGCAGTGGATTGTGACAGGACCCCCCCCTTAACGGTCCACTGCAGGAGACCGGCCCGGCTTGTCTGGATGAGCACGGTAAAAGTCTCTAAGCAGCCCTGGATCCAGGATGTTAGTACGGGATACCCAGGACCTCTCCTCCAGACCATACCCCTGCCAGTCAACCAGATACTGGAAACCCCGACCCCTCCAGCACACATCCAAGATGCGGTTGACGGTGAAGACAGGGTGGTTGTCGATCATCCCGGGTGTTGGGGGTGCTGCGGATGGTGGGCTGAGGGGGCTAGTAATGATTGGCTTGATCTGAGAGACATGAAAAACTGGATGAATCTTCATGGACGCGGGTAGTGACAGTTTGACAGCGGTAGGAGTGATGATGCTGTGGATGGGAAAAGGCCCTTGGAAACCTTGGAGCCAACTTACCGGACTCCACCTGAAAGGGGATGATTCGAGTAGACAACCACACCTGCTGGCCGGGTTGGTAATCAGGGGCCAGGGTTCACTGACGATCGGCAATGCGCTGGTTCCTGTCCGAAGTCCAAAGGACAGCTGCCCGGGCATCCCTCCAAGTCCTTCGACACCTCTGAGGTACATCTGAACGGAAGGCACTGCCAACTCCTCTTCCTCTTCAGGGAACAAGGACGGTTGGTACCTGAGATACGCCTCAAATGGTGACATTCCCGTGGCGGCTGACACTTGTAAACTGTGGGCATGCTTCACCCAGGGGAGATGTGTAGCCCACAACATCTGGTTCTGTGTGGCCACGCATCTCAGGGCCGCCTCCAGTTCTTGGTTTAGCCGCTTTGCCTGGCCGTTGGTCTGGGGATGAAAACTGGAAGATATGCTGACTGTAGCCCCCAGAGAGCGACAAAACACTTTCCAAATCTGAGAGGTGAACTAGAGACCATGGTCAGACACAATGTCAGATGGAATGCCATGAATGTGAAACGTGGAGGGTAAGAAGGTTAGCTGTTTCAGTGGCGGTGGGGAGTTTTTCTAGAGGAATGAAATGTGCAGCTTTGGAAAATCTGTCCACAACTGTGAGGATGACTTTTAGCGTTGTTATTTTTTGTAGACAGACGTAGGTTTATTTACCTTGACATGTTTCAACAACTTCCTGTTGTCTTCCTCAGAGGAAGACAACAGGAAGGATGACTGTCTTACCTTCTGATGGGGAAAGTCCGGGGATGAAGTTGAGAGCAATGTGAGACCAGGGCCGACTGGGGACAGGAAGCAGTTGTAGTAGACCTGAGGGAGGCTGATTTGAGGTTTTACCACAGGCGCAGACAGAGCAGGCTCGGATTAATTCCCAGAAGTCGTGGGTCATGCTGGGCCACCAGAAGCACCTGCACAGAATTTGCAGAGTCCGGTTTACGCCAGGATGACAGGTGGACCTAGAGGTGTGGGCCCACCGAAGTACCTGGGATTGTGTAACCGCCGGGACATAAAGGCGCCCCGCAGGGCCTGTTCCCGGGTCCGGATCGTCTCGCTGCGCCTCCCTCACCGCCGTCTCCACCTCCCAGGTGACCACGGTTACGGTGCAGGAGGACAGCAAAATAAGTTCGGAAGGTCCCGGGTCCAGAGTAAACTGGTGGGATAGGGCATCCGGCTTCAGGGTCCTGGAACCAGGCCTCTAGGACACAATGAAATTGAAGTGGTTAAAGAACAGGGACCAACGTGCCTGACAAGGATTCAGCCATTTGCCCTGCTGCAGGTATTTGAGATTTTTGTGATCTGTCCATATGGTGAATGGATGGGATGCCCCCTCAAGCCAATGCCACCACTCCTCCAAGGCCAATTTAATGGCCAGTAGCTCATGGGCACGATGTTGCAGTTCCTTTCCGTGGGGGAGAGACACCGGGAGAAAAAGGCGCAGGGATGCACCTTCTGGTCTTCTGTCCACTGGGAAAGGACAGCCCCCATCCCGGGGTCTGAGGCATCGACCTCAACGATGAAGGGCTTGGACGGATCAGGTTGGGCTAAGATGGGAGTAGAAGTGAACAAATGCTTTAGTGTGAGGAAAGGAGGCTGAGCGGATGGGGACCAGATGAAGGGGACCTTAGGGGACATGAAGTGAGTAAGGGGTAGGATCATGGAGCGGAAATTTTTAATGAACTTTCGATAAAAATTTGCGAACCCAAGGAACTGCTGTAATTGATGGCGGTGGGAGGGAGTGGGCCAATCAGCAACTGCCTTCACCTTTTCCGGGTCTGCCTGGATTCGCCCGACACCCAAGACATGCCTAAGAAATGTGATGAGCTCAGATGGAATTCGCATTTTTCAGCTTTGATGAATAATTGATTCTCCAGCAGTCACTGGAGAACCAAACGGACGTGCTGGATATGATGGTCAAGGGTCTTTGAGAAAATGAGTATATCATCGAGGTAAACAAAAACAAAGTGGTTTAGGTAATCCCGAAGCATGTCATTCATTAGGGAGTGGAAGACCGCGGGAGCATTGGTGAGACCAAACGGCATCACCAAATACTTGAAATGCCCTAGGGGCATATTAAATGCGGTCTTCCATTCATCCCCTTCCCTGATGCGGATTTGATGGTAGGCATTTCTTAAATCAAGTTTTGAGAGTACGGTAGCGCCCTGTAACAGTTCCCAGGCTGAGGTAAGAAGTGGGAGTGGATATTTATTTTTTACTGTAATGTTATTGAATCCATGGTAGTCGATGCAGGGACGAGGGGAGCCATCTTTTTTTGAAACAAAAAAGAACCCCATAGCCACCGGGCAGCTGGAAGGGCGTATATGACAGTTCGCTAATGAATCATTGATATATTCTTCCATTGCCTCCCTCTCTGGCTGGGATAGGTTGTATAGGCGGCCAGAGGGGAGGGGAGCACCTGGAATTAAATCAATCGCACAGTCATACGGCCGATGGGGAGGCAACCCGGTGGCACGTTTCTTACTGAACACCCACCGATAGATCGTGATAACATTCGGGAATAGAGGATAAATCTACCGGAGGAGTTTCTTTTATTGACAAGGATCTGGGGCCTACCTCGGACCGGAGGCAGTTTGGGAGGCAAAAAGGACTCCAAGAAAGAATTTTATTGCATTGCCAGTCGACATGAGGGTTGTGTGTACGGAGCCAGGGGAAACACGGCAATAAAGGAGTGTGGGGGGAAGAGATTACTTTTAAAGAAATGCATTCAGAGTGATTTCCAGAAATTACTATAGTCACGGGATCAATGATCTGTATGATTTAACGCGCTCCCGCTGGTGCTCTCTCTGTCAGTTGTCCACGCCAAGTCTATCAGATCGTCCAACCCTTTAGGAGACTCCCTACATCCCAGTTCATCTTTCAGAGTTTCACTCAGACCCTTATAATAAACTCCTCTCAGAGCCTCATCATTCCATCTGGAATCCGCTGCTATTGTCCGAAACTCGACCAAGTAGTCTGCCGCACTGCGGCTTCCCTGAACCAGGTTCAGGAGATGAGCTGATGCAGAACCGGAATGGTCATGGTGGTCAAAAGTTCACTGAAACCTTTGTTGAAATGAATCATAGGTCACAGGAATGAGAAGCGTTTTCCATGCCCCTTCTGCCTCTGCCCAGTCTAACGTGTTATCCTGAAGCAGCCCCACCGTGTAGAGGACCTGGGATTCCTCGGTGCGGAAGGACAGGGGACGCTGCCGGAACACATGCCGACACTGGAGCAGGAAACCACGGCAGCAGCGGAGTAAGAATAAGGTTCAGGATTGGTGATGGGCGCGTTTTGTTGCTCATCAGAGCTCCGTGATGGGGCAGCGTTAGGCACAGACTCAGGGGCCGGCGAAGGAACTGAGGGAGAGAACTGGCTAGCCATGGCAGTCACCTGCATGACAATCATGGAAACCTAGGGCAGGGTCTCATCACGGAACTGGGAAAAATCTTGTAGGAGGTGCTCGTGATGACCCAATAGAGCTCCCTGGATCCGGAATGCATTGGATGGACGTCGCAATGGCATCTGACTCAGCAGGGTCCATTGTGGCCAGTCCGATCTGTCACAAGGGAGGAGGTGGACAACACTGCAGAGTCAAACGTTAGTGAGTTTATTTACAACGAGCAAACAGTCAAATACGACAGGCGACGGGGAACAACAAGGACAGGAGGACGAGAGGAGATGATGTGGATGAGGGGAACCAGATTGACACAACAGGGCACCCAGGTAGCAGGAACAGATGAATCCTCTTGAGGAGAGAACCGAGGAAGCAGGTGGCTGGACAGGACCGAGGACTGTGGGCATAAGAGAAAACAAGGTAAGTGGACATAAGTACATTTAGCAGAAGCTACATCAAATGTGGGCTTTATACCACTGAGTGAAAGCAGTCGGACTGGCGAATGCTGACTGAAAGGACCCGGCTTTAAATACTGTGGCAGATGGGGGAGATGAGTTACAGCTGTGAACCTCAGTCAGCAATCAACACACCTGAAACAGAAGAAAAGGGGACAAGTGCACACATACACACAGCGAGAGGGCGCCAAAGCAGTGGATTGTGACAATGCAGACTGCATATCTTTTTCTTTTGTCTGTTTCTCCTCTTCTAATTTTCTTCTTTTTCTAAACTGAGCACCTGATGGCTTCTTTGGTCTTTTATTTTGATCCATGATCTTCATTTAAGACTCGACATCATAACATGACCTTTCGCATTACCTTTTGCCAACACCCGTCAATCAACTGGAGTCACGTGACGTTAACAAATTTATGTAGATGATTTTTTTTTTTTACATTTTTCACATAACCCAAATCAATTACATGTAGGCATATGGGTCTATGTCAGGGGTGTCCAAACTTTTTTCACCGAGGGCCACATACATAAAAATATAGAAGGGGCTGGGCCGCTTACAAGAAATTATGCATATAGCCTTAACTTTAGTGTATTAAAGTTAGAAAAATCAATTAAAAGTGGACAAATGTTATATTG
>JAQQAE010017003.1:0-11605 GCA_029823295.1 Pseudamia nigra
GAGAAAAACCTCCAGCAGAACCAGCGGCTCAGGGTAGGCGGCCATCTGCCTCGACCGCCTGGGGTTAGTGGACAGAGGAGAGACAAAAGAAAAGAGTAGAGATAGGACAACAAACAACAGAGATACTGGACGACGTCCACAGACATTGGACTGGTCCAGACCCAACAAACACACAGTAAGGACATCAGGAAACCCAGAGTCCTAGAGACCTAAGGAAGAGGGAGGAAGCACAGAAAAACAGGAAGACGCAAGTTAGTATCACAGTATTACAAAATAGAAAATAATAAGATAAGAAGGGGGTGGAGAGGGACAGAGAAGGAGAGACAACTGGGGAGGTGAGAGGTCAACAGAGAAAAGGAAGAAAAACTCTCTGACCAAGCTGTGTTGTATTTTAGCGTCACTGGTGTAAGTTATGGTGCCATTCAGCGACCTGACTATGATGACACCCCCCACCCAGAGTTCCTGAACCCGTCCTGGATGTCTAGCCTCCCCGATGACCTGCTGCTGGCTGAGATCACCATGCCCGGGACCCACAACACTATGGCCTTGCATGGAGGTGTGTACGCTGAATGTCAGACATGGAGCCTGGCGTCCCAACTACGCGCAGGTGTGCGCTACTTAGATATTCGTGTCCGCCATGTGAAGGGAAACCTCACCATCCACCATGGCGTGTCCTACCAGCGTGCACACTTTGGCCACGTGCTGGAGGGAGTGGCTGACTTCCTGCATGAGTATCCGACTGAGACGGTGTTGATGCGGGTGAAAGAGGAGTTCAGTGAGACGTATGACATCTACGGCGCCGTGGTGGACTACATCCATCGCTACGCCCATTGGGACCTGCTGTGGCACAGCCGCCTTATGCCCACCATGGCAGAGGCCCGAGGGAAGCTCATCATCCTGCAGGACTTCCATGGGCCGGACCTGGGGATGCGCTACAGCTCCATGGCCATCGCAGATAACTGGAAGGTATTACAGTACATGTTCATGGACACTAGTGGAATGTTACAAAATACTTCTCCTGACATACTGTGTTTATGTACAGGTTTGAGGAATGTGTACTTCACCTCAATCACTGTCTCCTCTTTTCCTTCTCCCCATAGGTGCCAACTCTTCGTCATGTGGAGGAAAAATGGCAGAGCATCCACAAACACCTGGAGGCTGCACCTTCAGGAAACAAATTTCAGATGTTTCTCACCTACAGCAGCGGTGCTGGTCTGTTTGCTTACCCAAGAGCTGTCGCTCTGCGCATCAACGCCCAGCTGTACGACTACCTGACCACCAAGACCGGCCTGAACCAGCGACTGGGAATCATATGTATGGACTTTCCTGGTGCTCCAATGATTGAAATGATCATTAATCTTCAACAAAGAGAAAAGACAAAGAGGCAGATGTTTAATGCATACCCTAAAGAGGCGGGTTTGAAAGATACACTGCATTCATTGAAAAACCAGATGAAGATGTAGCTTAACCTTAACTGAAATCATGTGACATAAACTAAAACTTATAGGGACACCAGGTGAAACAACAAGCTCAGGTTTAAACCTAAAAAGTAACCTTACTGAAATTGAACCTGAACAAATCCCAGCTCATTGAGTCTTCCACTTCAGCTTTTACCCCTAATGACGCTTTTCCATCAACAAGTGGATATGTTATGGTTCCTGAATTATTTTGAATTGTTCTGAGCATTTCCCCCAAAAATAAATTGGCTTGGGTCCTTTGGAATATTTGGTTCTCAACTAGAACAAAAAAAATAGTGGGTTTTCTCTTGAACTAAAGTAGATGTATCATTTCTGTTGATTGGAAAGACTGGATGGAGACCCAATGTACACCTCAGCAGAAAAATATAGGAGCAGTAAGTGCCAAGAAAAGACATACTAATCATTTATCCTTGATTATAATAGAATGACTGGAAACATGCAAACACAAGCTGCTTCAATACATTGAACCAAAGTTCAGGAACTTCAACGGCCTCTGAGGCCCCTTTTCAATCGAATCAACTGTGATTCTTGAACCACTGCCACGTGCAATTTCCCTGTAACCTGTCACTGAAGCGTGAGTCAAATGTTTAAGTGTCAGGTTTGCAGTGTCAGTGTCCAGTGGGGGTTGAACCCAAACACACATGAAAAGGCCTCTATGGATTATTTCTGCCTTAGTGAGCACTGTACAGGGGTGTCTTTATATAATTTATCTGTTTAGATGATCTAGACAGCGATATATGTCCATGACAGCATGCGTACTTTGATTGACAGGTGTGTCACAGCCGGAGTCACCGTTTCATTAAGCCCTCCTCAGTCAGAGTGAGTATGGTGATGCCAATATGGTGGCACCCGGAGGCTCCTTGTTTGAGCTTCCAAACAGCTCTTCTGACACCTACAGGTGACATCACACAGGGTTTGTCCATCTTTCATGTACAGGCTACGGTTCTATCTATGGAAGCGACCTGCATTTCCAGAGGTTTTGATTATAATTTTGACATCATTATTTCAGGGTGTAGCACAGTGAACAACAGACCATAATATGGTGTCTTATCACCAAATCCACACCATATTAATGAAAGCCATCCTGGTTACTCTTTCTTGTGATACTTTCTAGCCTACCTTAAACTCTGTAACGGGTTTCAGCAGCAGTTCTTAGACATACAGTCCTACATTTCTCCTGTTTCTTAAACATGTTTTCCATCAACTTTGGTTCAAGGAAAAAAAACAATTTTTTGTTCTATGTCCTGAACAGTAATGTTTAGAACTGTGTTCAGTCACCACAACCGTGAAGGTTCTCTGTTGGTGTAAAAGAACTAAGAGAACAGCTCAGTCTGCAGTTCCTCTGACAAACACCAGATGGAGACATTTAGTCATTTACACTGATTCAAAACAAACTAAACAACATCCAATGGTAGACTAGGATGCAGATCATAACCAAAATTGAATCCTTTGTTCCTCGGGCCATGTCAGACCTTCTCTGAAAACGTGATCAATATATAGGATTTTGTGTAAAGTAGCTAACAGATGAAGGAATCATGTTAATTTCTGATCAACCTGCACCCTCATCTCAAGTCATTAAACTCATTTTACAATTGGCATTAAGATGTCTCAGTATTTGATAGCCTTGCATAATACAAACATGTTAGACGTCTCATTAATAAACATGGGTAATGTCCCTAACCCTGATAAGCTGATGTCATCTTTTTCTTCAGTTTTTTTCAGTGTCTGTGCTGCAGCTGCACACGCTGCATTTTCCACCACGCTGATGAGATCTTGATAATATTTTTCCTGTTTATGCTACTTTTTCAGTCTTTTAGCTGAATCTCCACAATGCAATGACATCACTTTGAACATTTTGATTAATTTTACATTATTACCTAGTGCAAAATATCAAAACAGTGTGATTTCTACAGGAAGAGAAACAGTAGCACGTGTTTTTTACATTGCTTGGAGTCGAGTTTACATATGATACGTATATGATTAGTATCAGTGGCTCGTTTCATCATGATTTCCTCTTGGTTACTCAGAGGAATTTGTGAAACCGCTGCTGAAATGCAGCTTGAGACAAATGTCTTAACATCCTGCATATTCTGCAGAAGATGTTAAAGACCACGGTGTGTTGACGAGCCTGGGCATTTGAATCCTGGAGGAATAAGAAGAATTAAAGCAGTGTAAAATGTCTGGTACAGTAAACCGACGCCACTGCAGCTTCTCCTGTTGATGTTTTATGATCTTGACTGACATTTTCTTTTTATAGATTTCATCTCATCTCCGCAGCTGGAAGGGACGCCTCATCGAGCCATCCTGATTTCAACTACCGGTTTGATTTAATGAATTTTTTTGTGCCTATTCTGTTAATCTTAGTTTATTTTTATTATTTTGGTCTTTTTCCCTAACTATGCTGCTCATTTTGGTTTATTTTCTGGAATATTTTGATCATATTGGTTTGTTTTCTGGATTATTTTGTTCATTTTTGTTTATTTCCTGGATTATTTTGAACATTTCCATTTGTTTTCTTGATTATTTTGCTAATTTCCCAAACTGTTCTGCTCATTTTGATTTATTTTCTGGATTATTTTGTTCATTTTGTTTTATTTTCTGCATTATTTTGTTCATTTTGGTTTGTGTTACAGGTTATTTTGTTCATTTTTGTTTCTTTTCTAGATTATTTTGCTCATTTTGGTTTATTTTCTGGATTATTTTTGTTCATTTTGGTTTATTTTCTGGATTATTTTATACATTTCACTTTATTTTCCTGATTATTTTGCTAATTTCCCTGACTACTCTGTTCATTTTGGTTTATTTTCTGGATTATTTTGTTCATTTTGGTTTATTTTCTGGATTATTTTCTACATTTTAGTTTATTTTCATGATTATTTTGCAAATTTTTTTGAGTTTGCTGATTTTTGCCCATATTGTTGCTTAATTTGTCCCTCGTTGAGAGGGTTGTGTCACGAAGGGCATCCGACATAAAAAAAATTATACCAGATCAAACATGCGAATCATTGGTATTTTGCTGTGGCGACCCCTGAGGGGTGCAGCTGAAAGGAGAAGAAGAAGATTTTGCTAATTTTTTTCTTCTTTGGGTTTTCTTATTTATTATTTTCCTTTTATTATTTTGTTCACTTTTGTTAATTTTGTAGAATATTTCATATATTTCACACATTTTCTCAATTTTTCAACAAACTTTTGTTAATTTCCTTAACTATTTTGTCTTATTTTTCTTTTTTTTCTTGATTATTACTGCCTATTTTTATCTATTTTGTGATTATTTTTGTTTTTTGTTTATTTTCTTAGTTATTCTGCTCATTTGTGTCATTTCCTTGATTATTTCATTTACTTTTATTCATTTTGTGCATTTTGTAAATCATTTTTCTCATTTTCTTGAACAATCAGCCATTTGTTTTAGTAATTTTCGTTCTGTTTATTTGCACCTTTTGATTTCCTCGGTTATTTTGTTCAGTTTTCTTCATTTTCTTGATTTTTATTCACATCTGCTGACGTGCTTGAATATTTTGTCAATTTTTGTAAGATTTCTTGATATTTTTGTCAATATTGTGTTCATTTTTTTTTATTTTCTGAATTTGTTCGTTTTGTTGATTATTCAATTCCTTTCAGTTAGTTTTAGTTGATTTACTTGATAATTTTGTTCATTTTCTTATTTTTTGTCCATGTTTGCTCATTCCCTTTACTATTTTGTCAATTATTGTTTTTTTTTCTTCATGTTTTACATCCATTTTTGATATTTTGTTCATTTTTTGTTCATTCTCTTGACTCTCTTGCTGATGCCTTCAAATATTCTGCACATCTTGTACATTTCTGTTTATTATCTTGATTGTGTACATATTTTTTTGCTCTTTTTGTGCTTTTGTTGATTGTTTTATTTATTTTGATCGCTCAAAACTGCATCACCTTGGAACCATAAAGTCTACGTTTAGATCCCAAGGAGTTTCCGTGTTTACCTTTTGATTCTTGAACTGAAAAAGTATGGAAACGTTATTTTACTCTGGTCCTTCCTCTTCTTCCTTCTCTCTTTAGTTGTGATAAATATGATTTGGTGGATGCTGATGATTACAGCCATTGGTTTGGGTGGGTTTACCTTGAATTATAGTAAGGATTTGGAATATTTCATCATTTCTGTTGCCCTTCTTGACATTGTGGCTTTCATTTGTAATTTTTTTGCCCCAGGGGCTACTCATGTGGGTCCATTTGCCTGCCCTGTGCAGCCTGCCATCCCCGTCTACCTGATCCTCCTGGGAGTTTTCAACCTTGTCACTCTGTGTTTTGTTTATACAAAAAGCACCTGGAAGAATGACCTCACCTTCATCAATAACGCCTGTGTCAGCGGATTCCTCTGCATCGTCACCTTCTGCATCCTTATCGCAGGTGAGACCAAAAAAACACTTTATTTACAGTGATATTTAGGTTTATGTCAGGATAAATCTATGTGTCCCTCTTTGAATCGCCACCTTATCACGATGGAGGGGTTTGTGTGTCTGAGTGATTCTAGAAGCTATGTTGTCTGGGGCAATTCACCCCTGGTAGGGTCTCCCAAGGAAAATAGGTCCTAGGTGACAGGTCAGACTAAAAGCGATTCAAAAATCCCTTACAACTATGCCTTCCTGTGGGCCCACCACCTGCAGGAAGGGTCATAAGGTTCTGGTGCTGTGTGGTTTGGGTGGAAGCTGATGGCAGTGGCCTGCGTGGTCCAATCCCCGGTTACCAAAATGACCTCCAACTGGGATGAGGCCCTAGGGCAGACCCCAGACACACTGGAGGGACTATGTCACTCAGTTGGCCTGGGAATGCCAGGGGGGTCCCCCCATAGAAGCTGGAGGAGGTGGCTGGGGAGAGGGAAGTCTGGACTTCTGTGCTTAGGCTGCTGCCCCTGCGAATGTGACCGGGACAAGCGGAAGATGGTGGACAGAGGGATAAATCGATGTGTTCTTGTAGTTTGTAACAGTTAAATTAATGTCTTCATGCATCAGAGTTACCTGTGTTGAACTGTGTCAAAATAGACACCAAAATGAAAACACATAAAATAAAAAATTCTAAAGAATGAAGAAAAATGAGCAAACAATAACAGAAATCACACAAAAACTAACCCTTTGAGCTCACAGGGGTTAGAATGTGTTGGCTTTTTAAAAAATTATTTGTAAATTTGTCTTTGAGGGTGTATGATTTATTCTGAGCTCAAGCATCACAGATCTGTTAAACAAAGTAATCAACAAAATGAACAAAAATGAGCAAAAAAATAACATAAATCACCCAGAATTAACAAATAGTCACAAAATGAACAAAAAAATGAGCAAAATAATAATGGAAATGGTACAGATCAACAATATAATTTACAAAATAAACAAAAAACTATGGAAACTAAAAAAATTTGCAATCTCTGAACAGATCGTGTGGAATTGCTGAGGAGTCAAAATAGTTAAACTTGCTAGAAAAATGCAAAAATTAAATGAACTAGTGGAGTAGTAATCAAAGGATCAAAACACTGTCATTAGAGTTCTCCATTCATTTCCTGTGGGGAAAAAATGTCAAAAAAGCTTAGTATTTTAAAAATGAAAGTGGTTAAAATTATGAAAAGCAATAGCAGAGACGTCCTGAATAAGCTGAATAATGTGAAGCTTGAATGGTTTGAATCGGACAAAAAATGTAGGATCAGTTAAACGACAAAAAACGTATGGAAGTGGAAGAATAGGGACTAAAGACTGATGACAACAATGGCTGATGCTGTTTAGTATCACTTTAACTCATCTTCTCCTCTTGTTGTGTGTCTGCAGGCTCTCGTTGGGTTTATGGCGCTTACCCTCCTGACTATGACTCCCCTCAGTCCCCTCAATTCTGCAGCAGGGTCACCTACCAGTTCGCCTTCATCATCACCACCCTGCTCTGGGTCATCGTGACTGTGTTGTTCACCTGCAGCTGCTGTTTTATTGCAATAAGCTGCTGTGGGGCCGTAGGAGCCAGAAACAGCTTGTTACCACCACGCACCAGCTTCTACGGTGCAGTCAGTGCTCATCCAGAGACTGTGGCTGGAGATGTGTGATTTAAAACTGTCTTTGAGTTTGACATGATACGCTTCTGCCCCTGCTGGTGTGGACTTTTTGTGCTGTGGATATTTTGAAGGTCCCATAATTTAAAGCTAAAGTGTGTAACCTTTCTTCCTATAATCACCTAAATAAATATATAGGCTCATCCATTAATTATCCCTTGGCGCAGCATTTCATTGTGTTTAATTAAACTCTGATATACAGTACCTTAGATGTTTGATTTTTTTTTTTTTTTTTTTTTTTGACAAGTGGTCACTACTTCAGGAATATTGTCAGTTGTTCATGGGGTTGATAATTTTAGCTTGAATATGATTGGTTGTAACTCGTAATGTCAGAAATTATTTCTTGATTTTTATTGCCTATTTTTCGTTATTTTGTGATTATTTGGGGGTTTATTTTCTTAATTATTCTGCTCATGTTTGTCAATTTCTTGATTATTCCATTTACTTTTGTTCATTTTTGGGCATTTTGTAAATCATTTGTCTCGATTTCTCTAACAATCAGCCATTTGTTTTAGTAATTTTTGTTTGGTTCATTTGCAATTTTTAATTTCCTTGATTATTTTGTTCAGTTTATTGATTATTTTTATCCACATCTGTTCATGTGTTCGATTATTTTGTCCATTTTTGTAACATTTCTTGATATTTGTTCATTTTTGTTCATTTTCTGAATTTCTGTTCTTTTTGTTGATTATTCAGTTCCTTTCGGTTACATCACTGTGTGGCTCTCGGTCACAAAAAAAAAATAAAATAAAATATACAACAATAAACAAAACTGGGACCACAAACTCATTATAAACTGAGAGCTATATTTTTACTACAGTGCATTTTATTGAAGAGATTATAATTGACCAAAATGACCAAGAAAATGAACAAAAATAAATAAAATAGGCAACAACAATGATAACAGCAACAAAATAGCGCACAGACAGAACAAAATGAGCAAGGAAATGAAAACAGAGTTGTAGATGGCAGCTTGAAAAATGTGTTACGTTTGTGTTACATGTTTTTGATTGGGTTATGTATTTACTGAGCAGAATGATTTATAACACCTTCTGTACCAACATATTTTTAATACATTTGTATTTCCGCCACAGAAGGAATTTTATTCAGGCTTTCTGTTAGACTCCTATTCCAGCCGGTCGCCACAGTGACTGCTTCCGATTAGCGTTAGCTTAGTTCCGAGTAGCGTACATGTGGAACTGCCCACAACTGAGAAATATACATTGATTTTAAAGTTTGTATCAGCCGTTTATGTGTCTAAAGTTCTAAATAGGGAAAATAAGTGAAAGGTCGGTGGTGTGTTGAGCATGTGGAGCTCAGGCCGCCGTGTCCTTCAGGACGTGCTTCTGCAGCCGGTTGTCCGGTCTCTGTCTCTGACTCCTGTTCAGGTCAGTCCCATCGGTTTTAAAAATAAAATACAATAACCGTTCATAATGTAGGTAAACTCCGACTTGAATCACCAGTTTATCATGGTGGAGGGGTTTGCATCCCTGAATGATCCTAAGAGCTGTGTTGTCGGGGGGTAATTCATAAGACCCTAATGGCCATGCCTTCCTGTGGGCCCCCACCTGCAGCACGGGTCGTCAGGGTCCGGTGCTGTGTGGTTGGGGCGGTAGCTGATGGCAGGGGCCTGGGTGGTCCGATCCCCGGCTGCCTAAAGTAGCTCCAAATGGGAGGAGGCCCTGGGGCAGACCCAGGACACACTGGAGGGACTATGTCTTTCAGCTGGCCTGGGAACGCCTGGAGGTCCCCCCAGAGGAGGTGGTTGGGGAGAGGGAAGTCTGGGCGTCTGTGCTTGGGCTGCTGACCCTGACAGGATAAACGGAAGATGATGGGTGAACGAAAATGAAGAAAATGAACAAAATTGGTGACGACATGAGCCAAAATGAACAAAATAATCAGGAAAAGGAGCAATCGAGTTAGAAACGTGGCTTCCGAGGTGAACAGAAACGTCTGCTCCAATTTAACATTAGTGCTAATTGTTGCCTTTGGCTCATAGATTAAATTGTGTAAATCACTGGGATCTGGTCGGTAGCTTTTATAAAAGAAGACGGGTGTGGGTACATTTTAGGCAAAAACTGATTGTAAACGGTTTTAACCTGAATGAAGTTTGATAATTTCAGAGCCTGTCAAACATTGCATTTGACATTCTCATTCATTTCATTGGGAAAAATTGTGTCGCTAGATATTTTGAAAGGTATATATGGTAGGAATATGAAAAGTAATATCACACCAGCATAGGGGGACCCCCCGGAGGAGCTGGAGAAGTTGGCCGTGGAGAGGGAAGTCTGGGCTTCTCTGTTTAGGCTGCTTCCCCCGCGACCATGACCAGGATAAGCAGAAGATGATGGATGGATGTAGCTCAACCAGCTAGACAGCAAAATGTCATTTCTTAAGAATTTTCTTCATTTTGGTTGCTATTCTATAATTCAGTTTTGTTCCTTGGTTCTAATATGCCACCAGTGTAAGGCTGATTTTTGCTCCTGTGTGAAAACTGCAGAAGCCAGATGGTTATTTGTGGTTTTAAATGTTGATATGGTCAGAACTAGACCTGTATGTTGAGAAAAAGTCATACTATTGACAGCAGTCGGATTGCAGGTAATATAGAGCTACTTAACACACTAAAGCTTCATGCTAAATTTAAACAGATACGCTTTTACTCATATTTTTGCCTCCCACCAATGACATCAAAGCACATTATTAAACGGGAGTGGATGGATACATAGGAAGAATGGATGCAGCAACATAAGCCAAAATGAACTGTAAAGAGGAGCAGCTGCAGTGGACGCCTAACGTCTCTACAGGACTGAACGTTGGAGGTCCTTCATCCCCACCATCAGACTGTTCAACACCACAGCTTATGGGAGACTGAAAACTGAAGGCATCCTACTAATTTGATTTTTTTCTATATAAGCCAGTTGTAGAAGCCATATTGTTGATGGTCAGTTTCAGATTAAACTTATAAATTTCAGCAAAAGTATCATAAAAGGCGTGAGCTAAGTATTTAAAAATAAGTGCTACATGGGGACAAATTAGTATAAAAATAGTCCATTTTTTATTGCACATTTATGGATTAATTTCATTTTTTTGAGGTATATTTTGTAAACATTAGGTTTTGGGTGGAGCTCAGTGATTATAGGGTGAGCGTGTCTATTGTTTTTTTGTTAAGACAATGAGTCCTTGTCTTTTGTTTGAGTGAGTAGGAGCATCATGTAAAATGTTTTAGATTGTGATTATATTTGGACCTTTTGAGCAAGTGAGATTTTTGTTGTACTATATGGAAATCCTGGACTGAAATAAATGGAACCGAAAGTCAATGGATATGCAAGTAAAATGATTTATTTATGGGCACGCATCAGAAATAAGCACTAGGTTTGCTCCTACCACATGAGTGACTTAAAATATTTTAAGTGCCACTACAGTAGTCAATGAATTTTCCTTAATGGGATGCATAAAGTTAATTCAAGCAAGTTAAACAAGTATTAACCTGTGTCAGTGTTCGTCTTTCGAAATCTATTCAATAACCTCAAGTGAGCCCAGATCGTAAACACTTTGGTTTATTTTAGGTAATTGATTTGTTTTAAGAATTCAATGCATTAGTACAACACAAAAAAATCCAACACTTCCAGGGTAAGTAGTGTTGTAGTGATACTTCTTTAAAATTGTGCCAATAAAAATCTGCAAATATAAGTTTCAGGGAAACTAGACGAGAGGCGTGAGCTTAAACAGCCTCCCTGAGCTCTTGATGTTTCCTGCAGAACACAGTGGTGGTGGAGCGCTGGTGGCAGGTCCCGTTGTCCAAAGTGGGCCGACCGCCGAGGCTATACCCTCGAAGACACAGAATCTACAAGCTGGTTGAAGACACCAAACATCTTCCCAAAGAGAAGATGGAGCTCATCCTTACACAGACAGTTCCCAGTGAGTATCTACTGTCACAATTACAAAATCCTCCAGAGTCGAGGAATAATCTTTTTTTTTTTTTTTTAAATCAAAATTTATTCGGTTCATTTTTCAAAACAAATAAAAAACCAACATGAAAAAAAGACATATAAAAAACCAATATGAA
>JAQQAE010017004.1:0-11605 GCA_029823295.1 Pseudamia nigra
ATAAGGCGCAGTGTCATATTTGGACAAAATTGACGGCTTTTAGATGCGCCTTATAGTCCGGAAAATACGGTATGTGTTTCCGGCCGACGCAGCCAGTTTAAGAAGGCAGCGGATGTAGGTAAGACAATAAGGCGAAGAGAAGCCGGTAATTTTTCAAAATAAAACACTATTCAGAATCAGATAATAAATAAAACGGAAATAATGGAAGTTATGTGTTCTTTCTGTGCGGACTGGCACTAATTGACCCACGGACCGGGACCGGTCCGCAGACCGGTGGTTGGGGACCCCTGCTCTACAGGATATTTTTCGGAGATGCCTAATAATTTTACGTATTCTTGATTTTAACAGTTAAAACTCAACAATTAGATGCCCACAGCTTTCTTTGCAACATTACAAAGACATTATCCATCCACCTATGATACAATATGCTCCCACCACAGATGATCAAGATATTTGTTTGACAAAATAGTAACATTAAAGTTCATCCATGTCAATGCACCATAACGTTATCTTCAATACACTGTAGTTTGCAGAATAAAAATATTTACATTCTTCAATTTTTTCATGAGCACAGATTGCTTTATATATTTATTTAACCTTAGATCACTTACTAAGACCCAAACAGTAACTGCAAAAAGCACCACAGCTGTGGTAAAACCATAAAGAAAATACTGTTAACAAGGGCCACAATGTTTGAAATAAGGCACAGATCTGTAAGTCCAATCATGCAAAAGGAATTACAATGATACAATTGTTGGTGATACTGTCACACACTCATCACCAAAATCGCAGAAATGGCATTTTTATTTTATACAGCAACTGAGTATTCATAGAGCCAATTTTAAACATGAAAAGCAAAACAAAAACTTCACAAATATGGCCATATATTTAAACCACCACGACTGTTTTCTTGATCAGGAGATAACCAAGGGTTACAACCACACTACAATCAGTGCTCATGCTTGGTTAAAATTTATTGCTCAGACTTGGGTTCTTTTTCCATGTCCAGAATTGTGCCAAATGATGGAGTAAAAGACACATGAATTCTGCTACGACTGTTCAGACTGAGATCATACTGAAAAAAAACCAAAACATATCTATCTTTATGAGACAGATATAAGTGGTCTAAATCAGAACAGAAAAGATTTGTGCCGTTTACACTGCCCTCACCCTATCTTGGTGTACACTTAATTGCAAACACACCATCTAATCATTGATATTAATTTCAAATTTTAAATACAAATCATCTGAGTGATATTCTTGACGACAAAATCATTACTAACCTAATCAAGTAACTTAGTCAGGACATTTCTTAATACTACTGGATTCTCACCTTGTGATCTCCTGTTGCAGTTGGGTGACACTGGGTATGTAAAACACAACTCCAAAGTAAACGGTTGGCTCCAAACCGTACTTGTCCAGCTGCTTTTTCAGTGGCTTCTCTAAGTCGATCCATCTCTGCTGATTCTGTTTGTTGAAGTACCACAAATTGAAGTAAGTGATCTAGGAAACGGATAAAGAAAAAAAGCAGATATTTTACATATGACCACACTGTGATCAAAAGCATACAGAGAAATCTTTACATTTGAGTTTTGAGTCTCAGTCAGATACTCTGGAATTAATTACAAAAAAATGCAGCTTTAACAACCATGATCATGTATTCAGAATCAATTTATACACATGCTTCCTGTTCATGATCTATCAAAGGATCTGCAAGCAAACGTTTTAACAACTACTGTTGAACATTTTTTGCCCCATAAAAACTATACCACAAATATTTACTGCGACCGATGCATTCATCAGTCTCTACTTTTGATTTGATGTGGAAAAGACAGCTATGAACACATATTCTGTCCCATCTGTAGTCACAGCAAACATACAGGCACCATGCTCAAAATATTATGCCCTCATCACTCCCAAATACTTCTGAGGATACAGTCCATACGTTTCATCCACAAACATTTATAACGTGTTTGCTCATCTGTTTGGTGTCTTGCATACATACAGAGTACCTTGTGCAATTGCCGAATTCCTCCAAGTTGTGTCATAAGCAAGACAATGATTAAGAAATATTGTATGGGTAAACACAAAACGTGTTATCTCGCTTTCAGTATACTGCCTGTTCACTTAAAATCATGCGACGAGGAGAAACATATGGAGGAACTTTCTTATTAAGATGGTGAATGTTAAAACAGAAAACAATCATTACTTTATTGCACAAAAACACACGTACCTCTCTTAACTCGAGTCTCTGAGCAACTGCCTCCAAACATTCCTGGCCAGTACTCTCTACCGAAAGTGTAAACTCAACAAACTCTCCATTGAGCAGCTGAATCCGAGTGACAAGACAGCTCTTGCTTGAAACTGTATACCTTCGAGTCCTTTTGAGTTTTAAGCCAAATGGCAAGGGCATGTTTTACACTTCTTCCAGGAGTAGTCTTCACCTAGTTAAGAAGAATTAGTCTCCTTACTGTCCCATCAAGCACAGTGTGAACATCGGAAATGCTCGAGTTCATCCTCAAACAGACCTGGAAAATAAAACAACATCTCAAAAGATTTGCAAAGTATAAAAATGTACAGAAAATAGTCTCCCGAGAGGGGACGCGAAACACAAACTATCTCTTAGATAGTAGGACATGCCTTTCCACCTGATGTCAGTATCAAACATGCAACACACAGGGATTATAGTACAGTAATCTTCTTAAATGCTGCATTTTGTTCTGAGTTATCCAACGTTGTTAACCTAACTCTAATCTGCTATGAAATAGGACTTGCACATTGGCTACAAGTTAGTTAAAGCGACTTTTTACTTCTCAGTTTTTAAAGCGAATACAGTACTTAGCTAAGACAAAGATAAAAATCATGGACATAGAGCACCATGGAACAGCCGACCTTACGACGTTAAGAAGTATATGGTTTGCTGGCCATTTCCCCCAAGCTTGGCTCAACATTAACGTCCTCCCTTTTAAATCGTTTGAGCCAGAAATGGACGGACAAGATTCGATACGCAGCAAGCTAGCGTTAGTAGTGCTGACCAGAACTCCACAAAATCCCGGCTGCTCCACCATAGCACAAATGAGTTACAACTTCAATAATTTAAGTACTGTGTTCAGCGAAGTTTTAAACATCTGAAAAAGTTTCAATACTTCCCATGGCGTGTTTTTGTTATATTGTTAGTATTAACCACTAACCAGAGCTACACATATTAGCGCTACAGCTAGCGTGCTACTTTGTGTTCCAGCAAATAGACGGCAACCCTGGAACGCTTACGTCGCCGGTAAATATTTTGGGCAAAAACGAACACGTTACCGTTACCCGCCTGATGCAATTCAGAGGTCCAACTAGGTCCTAAGGGGCTCTGCCATGAAGGTCATTTGATCACGGGTTATTCGGTATTTGCGAGAATTAAGGACAGATACTTTGTCTTTAGTTCGTGTCTAGATTAAAACGAATGTAGTACCCCATGCCTCTTGGTCCGACAGTTCACTCAAGTTCCAAGCGTGTTTCGCTTCCTGGGATCAGGAGAGCAACAAGTGTATTCCGTCTACATCCGCGGCACTAGTTTAAGTAAATGCACTTTGCCGAATTAGAAATTCACACATTATTATGGAAAACATTGGTACTATCTCTTACATTTGTACTAAATGTATATTTCCCAGCACATTCTTCTGTGGACGGTTAAAATACATGATAGTGCCTCGGTGGCGGACGGACACATTGAGGTTTTCAGAGCCATGACATCAGACAGCTGGAATGCCAAGCGGTGAAAATGCCAGAAATGAGACAGCTGGCTGAAACTGCTGGCCGCTGACCTGTTTACCTTTTACATCGACTGACAGCTGCAAACATACAACCTTGTGCAATGACTGAGTGGTTTCTCTCTGCAATTGTTTGCAAAACTTTCAGGTCATATTCCTCAAATGTTGTAATATGGTTGTTGGTTATGGGCCGGGTGATCTGATTGTAATATGATGCAAATTAAACACAAGAACAGAGGGAAAAAGTAGAAAATTTATTGCAAAGGTAAAGACACTCTGGTGACAGTTTACTCCTTGTAGCTACATATCAGAGGCAAATGAGCAAAACATTTAGGTGTCATAAAATGTAATTAGTTGAGAAATATCAAAGCTGCAGTGAACTCATACTAATTCCACACATCTGACATGCAAATTGATAATCCTATCCGTACTCCATATAATTGAGTTTAAATGTTTTTAATATTTTTGAAAAAATATTTTCTAAACAGCTCAAACACTGCCTAAAGTAAACTCCAATTTTGTGATTCCACAAAAATGTGGAACTTAATTTGCTTCATTTTAATAAGAAAAAGTAGGACAAAAATTAAACACTACATTGGTAGCAGGAAACTTAACGTAAAACACAGTGTTTAGCAATATTTACAAAACTATATTTTAATAAACTCTGAATATGAAATGTCTCTTTTAAGTCACATTGTAATAAAAACATTCATCCCTGAATACTTGATGTTAGAATTCATCATCACTGACAGTTACTGTACTTGTTTGTTGCTCATTGACAGTCTCCATATTGTTTTCACAGCGTGCATTTTCAGACACATGCAGAGACTCCAGAAAGTTTCTTCCCAAATCTTCAAGCTCTTTCAATTCTCCATCTTTAACTTCAGCTTGGTCTTGATGGAACCCTTCATCAATGGCTATAATGCTGGATTCATCTTCTTTATTGCTGCTATCTGTGTTTGTTACAGCTGTGCCCATTTGATTTTGATGCAAGTCCTCGTCGCTGAAACTTGCATTATTGGGAACCCTGCCCTTTTCCTGACCGCCGTCCTCTCCTTCACTTTCATTTACATTGGTCATTGAAGCAGTCCGTTCAGGAGAGCATAATGGTGTAGAATACATTAGGGGATCCGCATAATCTGGCATATCACAGTTTTTGATCAATGACGCATAATGAAATAGGTCATTGTCTTCTTTGGTTATGGTGTGTTTCAATCCCTCTAGCTGTGGCAAGAATGCATCAAGTAGATTAATCTCCTTTCTTTCAAGCTTTGGACTGCAGCTGGATGTCCTGCTGGGCTCTTCCAATTCTTTACGTAGCACACCCAGAAGGTGGCGCATTTTATCCTTTAAACAACAATGTAAATACATGCATGAGATGAAACAACATTCACATATTCTATCTTCCTAAACATTATTTAAAACTGTTGCCCACCTCATCAAGATGATATCGATTCATGTCAATGTGTTGCTTCATCACTCGGTCCAGAATTCTTGTAGGACACAGATATATAGACACATTTAATAAAATCTTAATGGGGTAAAAACACATCACTGTCACAGGCACTAACCACGATCACCACTGTTAACAACTTTGTACTGTTATTAGAAGTGTCATCCAGGCTGTAAACATCTGTAAGCTAATCTAAAGCACAGAATTTCAACAGGCATGTACTGCTGAAAGTAATCAACAAAACCAACCTGTCAGAGATGTACCCCCTGGACAAGATGTCTTCTGTTACAGCAGTAATAAACTCAAGGTACATTAATTCTTCCTCCCTGTTGAAGAACCATTGTAAAATAGTTAACTTCATTGAGGCTCTTGTAATTCAAAATAACATAAACAATGATTATAGAGAGCTTACTCTGCAGAGATTCTGGTCATCAAGGGGGACTTTTTTCCATCTGGGGAGACCCTAGAAAATGACACAGTACTTTAGAACATATTGGAGAAATCATGCAAGATCAAGACTCGATGATAAAATCATACAGCAGCTATCCTGATAATAATAAAATAATAGGTATACGTAGTAGTTTTTGTGCACGCCTACTGAGACAGATGGACAAATGGGACAAAACACAAGACAACAACATCTAGAATGGCACTCAGTAGAACACAGACCTCCACCAAGGCCATCTCCTACTTAAACTGTCCAATTAGTGTTAATATTTGATAAATGTCTTACTCAAAAATAAGTCAAAAGTATCAAGAATATGTTGTTTGTGGAAATCTTTTATACTATTTTTAAATTTTCGATCTGGATCGGCCCCAAAATCCCTCACATTCAACTGAATATACATTAAAAATATATATAGGTGTAATAAAAAACATAGATAGGTCAAAAATGTTCATTCACTCCCCGTTATCTCAGGTTTGATGGTAGATTCATGCCTCTGGTTCTATTTGTTACTGCACAACAAATGAAAAAATATATTCAACTCCTGTTTTTTACTTGGATCTACAACAATTTAAAAATATTATAGAAACCCTTCTCCTACATGTCTCTTTTCAAGGTGCTTACATTATTTGCTAAGAAATGATTGAAAATGTCAAAACAAAAAAAAAAAACCCTGTCTCACAATGCTAACAAAAGTGATTTAAAAAAATCCTGAACCAGTCCTTTTCAATGGATCTGCACCAAAAGTTAACGGGTTCCATCTTGGCCTGAGCTCTACCCTTCACCGCATTTTGTGGAAATTGGGTCAGTTGTTTTTCCTTAATCCTGCAAACAAACTAACCAAACAGATGCTGGTGAAAACATAACCCCCCTGGGGGCGGTAATTAGAAAAGTACCTGGACAAGGAGTCAAAGAAGTCACATTCTCTGCTTCTGCTTGTCTGACTGTGTTGCCTCGATGCAGACAAATGCGTGTCATTGAGGTCGTCTTCTGGCCACTCATGGTCTGTAATGCATCCCTGTAAAGCAATCAGCAGAATTTCGAGGAGTGCTGAATATTTGCATGAAGCAATAAACACATTGAGGCAGCTATGCTATTTATACACTTAATTACATATACAGAGTGTTTCCAGGTGGTGGGGGAATATTAAACCTGTCACAATTGTTCTCAGTCATGTCAGCAATTTGTGACATGTATTTATAGTCAATGATCCTGCTCAGTGGATTACAAGTTATGTAAGAAAAATACATTTTAATTCTCAAACTCACAAACCACACACATAAATAACTGTCATTTCCAGTTCATTTTATGTCACCATTATAAGATAACAAGAGTGTTATTCATATTTTCCTTCTCTCCTTTGGGTATATTGTGTTAAAATTTTCAATGTTCTGTTGGTTTGCTTAATTTGACTTGATGCATATTTTGATGTTAAAAGATTTTATCACGATAACCATTTATCTTTTTTCTTCTTACTTTCTGAAATATTGTACTGCTTGTTCTGACCATAAAAAAATAAAACTATCATCATCATCAGTTATCAAATAATAAAATCGTTTCTTCAACATTTTCTCTAAACCAAAAATCACCCTTAAAGAGTAATGTTCTCACACTGATATCACAATCAAAATTTTTGGCCACATGACCGGTTTACCTGAGATCGCTCATCAGTCTCCTGTGTGCTGAAAAAAAAAAAAAACAACAACAACATAAATACAACATTCTGCAAATCTTAATTTTATATTTTGAGACTCATGTTATACATACGTTGTTCCGTGAAATGTTTCTGCGTCTAAACAGTCCTGAGCAGGTTTTCTTTGTGGTGCTCTGTAGTAGCGATACTGTGACAGGTATGAACTCTTCTCTGACTTAAGCGTCTTAGGGGTAAAAGGTTTGTCTTGCGTGAAAAGCTGTGAATGTTTCTGGAGCAGGTCTCCGCTGTATGTCTTCTGAACAGGGTCCTGGAATGTTTTGTAGAAAGTCTGAGCTCTCGTTGCTTCCAGAGAATATGTTGATTGCTGTGTGTGTGAAGTTGCTTCTCGACTCTGGTATTTTATTTTTGATGTTGGCAGACAAACATGGTTCTGAGAATCTCCTTTGGATGTTGGATAAACAGTCTTCTTGAAAGGGAAGGAGGTGCTGAATCCTGGACTTGAGAACACAGAGCTCCTTGAGCCGAGGTATGGAATGTCATCATACTGTAAAGACAATCTACTCTAAAAAGTAAAAACATAATAGTAAATCAGACATTGTACATTTTGCATATGTTTTGTTCTCACAAGTATTCCACTATTAAAATGTATTTCTCCATACTGCTTCTGTCTTGTTCCCCATTGTATGTTGCTACATTCATTTTTAATTTTGTATTGTCTCCACCTTAAATGGCTCATACAATGCATGACCTTTAAACAATGCTTACTGTTACATATCAATCTTTATGCTTGTATGTGGTAGTGGATGTATTGAAAATCTTTGATCTTGCTTCTTTTCCTTTCTTTATTTCAGGCACCCTCGCCTCAAGGGGCTCAGCCTTTTTCGACATCATCATTGTGCAAAAGAAGCAGTTGATTGATTTTATTTATGAATTGTAGAAGAAAGTGCTCTTAATGACTTGCCTTGTTAATTAAGAAAAATGATATTCTGAATTAGCCTTTTCTCCGAATTAAGCATTTTCTGATTAACACATGCAGATATTGTTGATATTCCAGTTTTATGAGGAGTCTTTGGGCATGGACCCTCTCTGGAATAAATGGATGCTCACATTTCTGGGTTTACTTTTAAACATTTTGAAAGACTTTGAGGTCAGCAGGTTCTTAAATATGTAAAAAAGTTCATAAAGGTTCACGACCGAATGAATTAAATTAAAGCAGGATGTTGTAGTCACTCTATTTAACACTTGCCATCTGTGGAAAACTAAATCCTCTTTATGCACGGTTGCCTGTGAACAGGAATATTAATAGAATTTTTGTTTTCATTAGAACACTGACTTCAGACTAAGGACAAGAACAGAAACACAGTTACTCACAACATTTTCACAGACAAGCCAGAACAAACCAACAATACTGTTTGCATGAAAATCAATAAATACTTACCTGCGTTGAAGAGCAAGAGGCCCTGCTGTTCCTCTGTGAGAGAGAGTGAGCTGACTGAGGTCGAGCCCCTTTCCTCGACCACTCTTGCCTGAGCTGATCATTGCCTGTAAACAAACAAGGAAAATCTGAACTATCCAAACTACTCAATGGCAGAAAAACTGTCCCTCATTTACAACAGGTCTGTTTCCTAATATAATTTTACGTGCTGTATTTTTCACATTAGATACTGTTGATCAGGGGTGGACAACTCCAGGCCTCGAGGGCCAGTGTCCTGCATGTCTTTCAACTGTCTCTGTTCTACCCACTGAACACACCTGATCCAGGTCAACAACAGTGGGTAGGACAGAGACAGCTGGAAAACATGCAGGACACCGCCCCTCGAGGCCTGGAGTTGCCCACCCCTGCTGGCAACGGAAACAAAAATTTCAAAAAACATTGGGCTCACCTTAAAAAAAAAATCACTTTAAGATTCAGTATGTAATATTTACATGTGCTCAATTGCCTATACTGGTGGTAGCACTGATGATCAGCTAATATGCATAAACAACAAGCTCTGGCCATACAGACTCCAAAACGAATGGCACATAAACACAGATACACACACATTTTACAAATTCACATAGTAGGGGATGGAAACCTTTTAAATTACTCAGTAAACATTCGCAGTACTGTCCTGTACATTTACATAATGTTTATTTTGTATGGAAAACAGCCACAGAATGCTCTACTTGTGTACTGTTCATTATGGCCATGTGTAACACAGCCTACTGTCCCACCTTTTAACAACAGTACACAGACTAGCTGAGTCACTCAAAGCCAGCTGGTGCAAATGTGTTGTGATGCTGTACTGAAATTGATTGGCATTTTTTTCTCTTTTTTTCCCTTCCATCTTGTCTCATTTCAAAAGCTTTGCTTCAAATTCACTTTTAGTATTTTTTATAAAACACAGCTGATATAAAACATGCTTGTTTAAAGAAAAAGCTATGCAACAATCTCATTTATGTTGATTGACAGTATACTTATGATATTTAAAACTATCGCCATTTATGGTAAACCTGTGTTTTTCTTTGTAAATCTTGGGCTGACTTTGCAAAACCGCCAGACAACAAGCAAAAACTCACGTAATTTCCTGTAGTTCTAAAGAGAAAATTAGCAATGAAGTGTAGTCATGGGCTTAGAGCATTGCTTTTCCCATCAGAGATGAGGATGAGCTGCATCCTGTTCTTTAATGTCATTAGCAGTAATGGCTCAGAGGCTCAGTGGTTGAGCTATGATCTATCTGCATCTGTGCTGACCAATTTTGTAGAGTAGTGAGATGAATAATGAATGATTCAAGTTGAGTTTCTTCCTCATTATTTGCTATTCGGTTACTTACGTTTTCCACTACGTTCCATGATTTTAGGTGCTGCAGTATCAACGGCGGCTGCGGAGAAACAAAAACAAAAATTACAAAAGATCATTCATTTCATTATCCTTCATCAGTGATACATGGTGAAGGACAGTACTATTTACATTTCCAGCATGTAGTCTTGTCATGTAACGTACCTTTTGCTGAGTAAACTCTTTTGTAATGAGACAACATGTGGTCTTTAATGAGAAATTGTGACCATTTGCTGGACGTGCGTGAGCAGAACACTAAAAGCACAACAGAGAACATACAATACATGATAAACCTGAGGGCTAGTCTCACTACGGACTTGATTTATCATGCTATTGACATATATTAATACTTACGGCTACTTTTCACATTTTGCCCCTTCATACCAGGACTGGACTTTGGTCTAGACGATGCACTCCCTAAACACAACACAGACATGTAATGACAAATAAGGACATTTTAACCCCTAGATATAATAAGATACAGAGAAAGCGTTTTTTTAAATTTAATTATCAGTTAGGGGTGACACCGTTTAGTGTTTTCACATAAACTATGCTATTTATTTCTAAACAATCAACAATGTATTTAATAAAGCATTTTCATACACTTATATGCTTTATTTTAATTATAATCGAACAGAAAAAAAAAATTCTGCTTTATATTTGTACATTTTTTAAACATTACAAAGTTACACATTTTAGATTTGAATGTTTAGATTTGTCTGTGAGTTTATTAAAAACAATATTTCGGTGGTTGTTTGGATTTATTTTGTATAGTTCGATTTTGGAAAAAAAATTATTCTGACTTTCCTGCCTTTAAACTTCTAAAATGTTCCACCACTTCCGGAAGAAAGAAAAAAAATATATATCATAAAACCACAGCTCATAAGAAAGAAACAATGATTTAACATTTACTGTGATAGTTACTCATGACAACCATTTTTTATATAATAGCATTGTTGGCCATTTCACACAATATATCATGGACCCTAGGGGTAGTATGGGACATATGCACATAACATGAGGGTTTAGTGGTCCTCCTAAGCAAATTTTATATTTTTGAATAAAAAATACACAATTTCACTTTATTTTTTCGGCCATTATTTTTACAGCAAGGGTTGATAAATCTAGAGTAGATAATAGACACTGAAAAAGAAAAAAAAACCGCTAAGGAACAGAACTTGCTACAGTGGATATAAAAAGTCTACACACCCCTGTTCAAATGCCAGGTTTTTGTGAAGTAAAAAATTGACACCAAGATAAATAATTTCACAACTTTTTCCACCTTGAATGTGACCTGTACAATGCAATTGAAAAACAAACTGAAACCTTTAAAGGAGAAACAGAAAACTTAAAATAACCTGGTTGCATAAATATGCACATCCTTAAACAAGCACTTGGTGGCAGCACCTTTGGCTTTTATTACAGCACTCAGTGTTTTTGGGTAGGAGTCTATCAGCGTGGCACATCTTGATGTGGC
>JAQQAE010017005.1:0-11605 GCA_029823295.1 Pseudamia nigra
ATAGGGTGAGATGGAGGCAGATGATTCGCTGTGGCGACCCCTGAAGGGAACAGCCCAAAGGAAAAGAAGGAGATTGTCAATTTCCCTTCATTTTCTTTATTATTTGGTTCAATATTGTAGATTTTCATTAACATTTTTGCCCATTTTTGTTCATTTTCTTCATTGTCTTCTTATCTTTATTTTTGTTCAATTTGTGGCATATTTGTTCTATTATTGTGTATTTTCATGATTACTTTATGAGATTTTGTTCATTTTCTTGATTGTCTTCATTTTATGTTCCTTTTGTGAATTACTTGTTACATTTTCGTGCATTTTCATTATAACATTGTTGATCATTGTTCATTTTGTGAATTATTTGGTTAATTATAGTTTGTTTTCATGATTATTTTGTCCATTTCTGTTCATTTTGTGCAGTCTATTTTTGTTCATTTTCTAATCGTTTTCACTTCATGTTAATTTTTGTTCTTTTTGTGTATGTTTGTTGAATAATTATTGTGTATTTTCATGATTATTCTGTCCATTTTCTTAATTATTTGGTTAAATTTGGTGTATTTTTATGGATTTTTTTTGCCCATGTTTGTTCATTTTCTCTGTTGTTTTCTTCATGTTATCTTCATTTTTGTTCAATTTGTGGATTACTTGTTTAATTATTGTGCATTTCCATGATTATTTTGTCCATTTCTCTTCATTTTCTTAATTATTTGGTTCAATATTGTATATTTTCATTAACATTTTTGCCCATTTGTTTCATTTTTTTCATTACTGTTTTTGAGTTATGTTCATTTTTGTTAATTTTGTGAAGTATTTGGTTAATTATTGTGCATTTTCACAATTACTTTGTCAGATTTTGTCCATTTTCTTGATTAATGTCTTCATATTATGTTCATTTTTGTGAAGTATTTGGTCATTTACTATATAGTGGTTTTTTTTACATAATTTTTTTAATGTTTTGATGCAATTTTTAATTTAGTACATTTCCAGTGTATGTTCTTCCTCATATTTCTTAAATATCTCTAAATGCAAATTTTTTTTTTGGGATTTTCAGTGTGTGTGTGTCTGGATTCTCGCCTTTTGTTGGACAGATGGTGTTTTGTGTGTGTTTATCCCGGCTGTCCCAGAAACCAACACCTGAGTTTGTTTTGCGCGTTGCTGTGACATGGATCCTCAGTAATTTTCCACAAATTCTTTGGAGAACGGCCTCCTCCCCATAAATTGACAGCTTCAGATGTTTGTCCCGCAGAAAAAGTTTGTTTGTTCTGCACAGAGGAGTCATCGTTTACCTTTTTCACATGGTAACAGTTTGGATGAGAGGCTCCGAATGTTTGGATTTGTGCTGGATAACTGGTGTTTTCCAAAAAATAAGAACAGAAAGTAGTGATTGAGCGTCCGTCGGATACTAAAAATAAAACATTTATGGCTCAAGACCCAAAAACAAAGTTTCTTTGGGACCTGAACACAAAAATCCACCAAAAATAACATTTTATGCCAAGAGACAATGAGAAGTACAACAGTGAAGGCTTATTAATGTTGTCAACTTCAGCAAGATATTAAAGCAAAATTAGGAAAATAAGCACAAATGTTTTAACATAAAATAAATACAAATGAGTAAAATAGTCAAGAAAAAGAACAAAAATTAACAAAATAAATGAAATGATCAAGAAAATGAACACCCATAAAATGAGCAAAAGTTAACCAAATATGAACAATGTAATAAACAATGACCAAAAATAAACCAAATATCAACAAAATGATCAAAATAATCGAGAAACTGAGCAAAATATTCACAAAAGAAACAAAAATGGATAAAAATAATAAACTAAATGAGAAAAATCAACAAATTAATAAATAAAATATGAAAATGAACAATATATCCTGAAAATGAGCAAAAATGTTAAAGTATAAGCAGTATAACACTGAACAAAAAGAAACAAAATGATGAACAACATGAACAAATACTGACAAAATGACAACATAATGCAGAAACTGATCACCATATCCATATACTGTATTAAACAAGAAAACAATCAAGAAATTGAACAAACATGAACATAGCCACCCAGAAAAGTGACAAGAATGAATAGAATATGAAAATATAGCAGTGAACAAAAATAAAACAAAATGTACAAAATAATTAAGAAAATGCACTAAGTAAACCAAAAAAATTAACAAATTATCAAGAGAATGAACAAAGTACCAGCAAAATGACCAGAAATGAAATGACCATACAGGTGTCAATGAACAAAAATAAACAAAAAGTAAACAAGATATTCACAACATATACAACACTAATAAACAAACATAATGACAATGGAGAAGAAAACAATCTGAATAAGCACGAAATCAAACAGAATCCAATCAAAAATGACTAAAATATTGGACAAAATGGACAAAAATGAACAAACAAATTGGCATCCCGGTAAAAATTTTGCACCTCTAAATCCTCTTTTGGTCCTTGTGGGCTGCTGTAGGACGAGCTCCACAGGGTTCTGGTGTCAGCTGCCCCGGTCTCCTCCAGATTTGGCTCGCCCGAACCCTGCTGCCCCCGTAGCTACAGCATCCCTTTTTTAACGACGAGGACAGACGGACGCCGCTGCGTGACTGACGGCTCCCGCAGAGACGTCCACACGCCCGGAGACCCACATGTCTTACTCTGCTGACATTTACTGTACACATATACATATATATAACGTCGACTGGCGGCTGTCGTGACTTATAAAACAAACATCTCTGCAATCTCACTCATCACAGTGACAGCTTAAGGCCGTATACGTACGTGCAGTATGTATCAGCTGTTGAGAAGCTTTATGTTAGAGCAGGGGTGTCCAGATGAAATTCCCGACTAGTAACTTGGAAATTCCGACTTTCCGAATACAACTGAAACACAGAGTTCCTGCACTGTGCTCCTCTCACCACGCGCCTGCTGTATGGAGGTTTTCTTTCTTACATTTGTAGAAAGGTTTGCAGGTCTCGGGTCTGCCGGTTGAATTCTGCGATCTGTTCTTGATCTGCTCGTGTGCTTACTGCCAGGCGGCTGCTTCCCTGCACATGGTAAAATGAAGTAACTGTTAAGATATATATTCTGGGTACATGTGAAATTGATGTAACCTGTTTAAAGGATGCTTACTGTATGTCTCCTTTAAATGTGAGGAAGGGCTTTTCAGTGAATAGTCTGTTTCCTCCATCTCTGTTACATCGTTCCTTAAGCAACAGGTCAGTTTGTCCATGGAGGATGTTTCCCTCCACAATGTCCAGTCAGTGTTTGGATATAATGAATATACTGCAATAAAACCGGTAAAATGTGAGGAACACATCAACATATGCATGAGTTTAAAATAAAAACACTTCTGTTATATGCCGTAAATGTCAAAATTCCTTGAGTAAAACATGCATTATGGACCGATTTGTGTTTTTTGATAGTGGGACTGAAAAGACGCAGCTCTGTAAATTATAAAAGGCTCTGATTTTTGGCAATACATTTATTTAGCGATATGGAGTAGAGCCGCTGCAGTTAAACTCAATAAATTAGGAACTGACACAGATACATTTTCACATTGTGATGCATTCACATTTGTTTGTAAATGGCTGCAAAGAAGAACAAATGAGAGAAAAGAACATATTTTGTGGCCAAAGCTGCATTTAGTTTAAAGTGGACATGACTTGTCACATATGAGGCAGTTGTTATTTGAATGGATGCTAAAATAATCAAATGTGATGAGCCATTCACAGTACTATAACATTCCCCTCTTAAATAAATGAGGCAACCTGTTGAAGCAGATTTTTGGTACATTTTGTCCATACGTTGCAGTTGCAGACATAACTGGCATTTCCACGATTTACTGTCCTGTTTGCTACGGCTGCTGCTGTAGGAAATATCGTGATGAATTCAGTGTCTGAATAGCAACTTTAAAAAAAGTTTTCCTGTGTGAAGTCACCAGCAAATTAAAGTCAGTTCAGTTTTATATGAACTGCACAAGATTACAATGTGTAAATCATGGATCTATTCTTAGACACACTGAGTGAGAAAACACCTGCTGGCTGATGCTTTTCAGCGGAACTAATGAAGCTTTGTACTGACTGCAATGGAGGCGGCACTTTTAAATCTGCTATGACTTAAAGCTGGAACTGTTCACTATGTAAAAAACATCACATTTGTACTGAAAACTTAGCACCAAGTGTCTTTTCAGGCTCCTTTATATCATATGGTAATTATCATCCTTCCTACCTCGTTTCCCCCCCACAGATCACGTCCAAAATGAAGAAAACTACGCCCAAGCGCTTGACAAATTTGGCAGCAACTTCATCAGCCGGGACAACCCGGACCTGGGAACGGCTTTCGTCAAATTCTCCTCCCTCACCAAGGAGCTGTCGGCTCTACTGAAGAACCTGGTGAGTTGTCCAGAGGTAGCACAGATATGCACAGATATGCCCCTTTTCCACTGGCACGACCAGCTCCGTTCAACTTCACCACGTTGCTCATTTGACCTATTATGTCATTCATTTTTTGTTCAATTTTGCTGCTTATTGTGTTCATATTGTCATGTCAAGTCACATTTAACAGGCAGTTAAATGATTAAAAGCCTCATGTATCTAATAAATGAGAAGGCAAACTTCCCTAGCTCAGATAAAATGTTTGCATTTGGTAAAACCACTTTTTTGATACTTGTGGAGCTCAGGAGAGGCATACAGGGTGTGTTAAAAGTTTAAATAAATGTTATAGTCTGTATGTTTTTTGTTATTTATTTATAGTAATGTGAACAACAAATTGCAACGCATACCCAATGAATCAAATATGGCACAAAACAAAACTAGACATGCAAAGTATTTCTGCGTATCTTTTTTCCTCACTGGTCTGAAGTTCCAATGAACACTCCAGTTTCAAGGAATTAGAATTTTCTGGCAATTTTTGATGGTTCAGATTTTATAGAGATCTAGTGACATCCATCAGGTCAGGCTACAAACTTATAATTGTACGTTATAACATTAAACTCCTTTTGTGAGTTGAGTATATACACGGTTCTTCACTCAGAAAACGCAGATTGAATGTTTTTTAGTTTTATTTCTTAGGTGTTTATTTCTTCAACCTTGCACATTAATAGTGAAGACATCCAAACTGTGCAGGAATCCCTATGAATTTACATAGTAAATAAAAAAATAACACAGAACACGTTTTATATTTTTAGATTGTCCAAAGTACCCCTCCTAGAATCATGGACACGCGTACAGTAGGCTGTGTTTACTGCTGGCGGAGGCTACTGTTGTTAGCACGTTGCTAGCTTAGTAGCTTCTGGTATTAGCTAGCCAGCTACTAGTTTTTAATCTGTTACAGCCTCATATATAGTGTTCTAACAGGTTATTTAATCTACGTACAGGTAAAAAACAATGTAACGATCACATTAATCATCATTAATCCGACATCAGCTCTACAATGTGGAAATACACAAAGTTACACTGCTCAGAAGCTATTGCATTATTTATCATTTAATTTGTTAATTCTTGTTGATGTATTTTATTTTTTTTTTTTTTTTTTTTTTTGCTCATTTTATTCATTTTGTTGTCTTCAGCTGTGTTACGGTATTCTTTTAAAAAAAATTTTACTTGACTATTTTGCTAATTTTGTAGCTCATCTCGTTGAATTTGTTTAATATTGTCAGTTATTTGGTTCATGTTTTTATTGACGTAATTGCATTGATCATTTTTGCCCATTTTGTTGCTTCGTTGTTTTTGAAATGATCTACTCTCAGAAGTACGTGCATTTTCCTCACAGAAATTGCTCACGTACCGTATTTTCCGCACTATAAGGCGCACCGGATTATAAGGCGCACCCCCCCCCAAAAATGTCATTTTGAATTTTGTTTTGTTTTTATAATCAGGTGCGCCTAATAGTGCGGAAAATACGGTACATGTCACGGAGTAAAGGCACACCTCTGTGTTTGGTATTAAAGAGGCTGGAAAGAGTTGCGCAGCAGTGGGAGAGGGGCTCGACTCAGCATCTCACCATCATTTATCTTAATTCAATAAACAGATGGCACTTTTTTTTCTGCAGCCACGTCTCGTGTATTTCATCTATCGTGTACGATATGCGTTGCTCCAATTCTATGTGTTGCTGCCCTGCCCATGTAGTTTGAAATCAGTGTTGATGTTGTGAAGCAGTGCCGTGATGCAAAAGTAATCAATAATCACCCTTGGATGCATTGAAAGCAAGGCAGCGAGGCTGTTTTGGAAATGCAAACTTATGCTAGATTAATCAGAGTGAACACTTTTATCCAGTGTGTTGTTTTTTGTTTGTATTCATGTTTTCATACGAAGAGCTTTTTTGCCTGTGTCTTTACTCCTTTAAGTGGTTTAGGATTTGGCTTTAAGGTTAAGATGAAGATTAGAGTTATGGCTGTTGAAGGCTTAAGGTGAGACGTGCAGAGGTGATGGGGGGGGGGGGGTTCGGGCAGTAAAAGCCCCTATGAGTGTAATAACCATGAGTTTTCAGCGGTTAAGGACGTGTTGATCCATGTGTTCGCTCGTACCGGACCGTCATCGCGTTCAGACCGTCCAGCTGACGGCGGCTCTATCCTCCTCTGAGCTATGCATTTTTTATTTATTTTTTTGCCAGATGAGGCTCTTATCTGGCTGCTGTGGATTTCCCCTGATGTTTCTGTTGAATAATGTGTCCCGTTTGAATCCTGCGTGAGTGATTGTTGTTGGAAGACGAGCCAGTCTCTGCTCGCTCTCTCGCTTCCTGCGAGGCTGACAGCGAGATTAGACTCCATAAATACACCGGGCTGCACGGCGGCTAACTCTGCATATGTGTCCGCTCGGAAACCGCCTTAAATCACCCACCTGTCGACGCTACCTGCATATTACAGCAAAGAGAAATGATCTCAAGCTGACCCTGACTTCATCTCTAATTCTGTCTCTCATGACCGAGAGCTGGGCGATAAATCAATAGTTGACGTTATCACGACGCATATAATTTACATTGCGATATTTAGTGATGATGTTAAAAGTGTTTTTGTTCTAATGGTTTCACAATTGTAGGTGAAAATAAATCAAATCAGCAACATCTTTCCATGTTATTTTGTGCTTTGTGGTCATTTTCATGATTTTCTTCTTATTGCATCATTTTTAAGCTTTTTAAGCATCATTTTACATTTTTTACATCAAGTTGATCTTTTTGTATCTTTTTACATGTCAGTGTTTGACTTGTTGCTTCTTTCACAAAATTTTCTCATGTTTGATATTCTGTGGGTCTTGTGTGTTTTACATTATTCTGCATCTGTTTTTATTTTCATGATGTTTATAATTTTCTTTTAGTGCCTTGTTTGCATCTTTTACGTTTTTTTTCATCTTTTTTCATCATTTACTAATGTATTAAAAGTACAAATATTTAATTTATACAACTTTTAGATGGAAAAAAAAATCACCCTTTAAGCTTGAATAATGCATTTAAACGATTTTATATTTATCATTATATTAAATAATTGTCGTGACAACATTTTTGGCTGTTCTTCCATTTTGAGGACTCTATTGACTTCATTTTAGTCTTCAGTAACTGCGCTGCTGGTATGTGCGTGCTCTACAAATGACTACTGATGAATGGTGCTGATCCTAAATGTCCGACGTGTTATTGGCTTGAATGTAAGACACATTTTGACACATTTGTGCAGATTTCGAGTACTTTCCTGCATTGTACTCATTGTTTATGTCTCTCTAAACGATGGCGATTTCAGAGAAAGCGAAACAGACAGTGACAGGTTCCAGGATGCTCTGTTAGAGCACAGCGGCAGCCGGCCAGGGGAAGATTGATTCTGACATTGGGCATATGCAAGACAGGCACTTAAGAAGCACATTAGCACCCATTAAGTGTTGTTTACTTCCTTGACCGCTGCTGGGAGCCTGTGTGGACTTGGCGGACTACAAGAGGGACTTAAATGCTTAGTGCTCTTGTAAATGACCTTGCTGATCCTAATGGTTAGGGCTGCTGAGCAGAACCGTGGCAACACAAGCTGCTGGCTACATCAAGCTTTTGCTAATTCTTCAATAGACGGACTTGCACAATTTCACTGTTATTACGTTGGCTCGGTTCTTCGCCAAACACAGCGTGAGTGTGTTGTTTAACTGCACCACAGATTAATGGATAAGTGTGGTGTTTTGATTTTTGTGAAGAAATAACACTAACAGTTGTTGTAATAACATTACGGCAATGTGCACTACTAGTCAAAAGTCTGGCCAGATGTTCTCCTTGAGTTTTTTTTTCCTTTATTTCTATCATTTCCAACATCACACATTAATACTAAAGACGTCCGCACCATGAAAGAACATGTATGGAATTATGTAGTAAACAAAAACAACCCAGAACATGTTTTATATTTTAAATTGTCCAAAGTAGTCATGCATTGATGACAGCTTTGCACATTCCTGACATTTTTTCTTCAGATTCGTGAGTTAGTCACTCAAAAATGTTCAAATTGCAGGTGAGTTACATTGTGCCATTTCTTTCCTTCTTAATGTGCTTAAACTGTCAGTTGTCTTGTGCAGAAGAAGGGTGGGTACACGTAGTCAACCTACTAGTACTACTACAACTTCTGCACAAATCCGTATCATGGTGAAAGAATAAAGAGAAAAGACAGTCCATCATTACTTTAATAAATGTAGGTCAGTCGATCTGAAAGACGACGTGTTCCCCAGTGCAGTCAACAAAACCATAAAACACTATGATGAAACTTGTTCTCATGAGGATTGTTCCAGGAAAGGAGAACCTAGAGAACCTCATCTGCAGAGAAGTTTAGGAGACTTCCCAGCCTCAGAAACCGAGGGCAGTCCTCATGAAAATAATAAAAGCTGGAAAGCTCTCAGAGAGCGCAGACCTCTGCCGAGGCAGCTCTTTGTCCCCTCGTAGTGCGACATGACAAATAATAAAGTTATACAAATTGTCTGTTTAGTGCGATTATGTAATTATTCAGTAGTTGGTCACAAAAATGTTTCCATAATGGTGGTTTTCTTCTGGGTCTAGCTCTGGAAATGTTGAAGATACATCAAATCTGTGGACACATTACTGAATCAGCAGACTTTCCATTACAGTTTGGAGTCAGTTAGATGTCTATAGCTTTATTTACTACCTTACAGTAGCTATTTTTCATCAACCCCTGACCAATTGATTAGTCTTTGTGCCATTTCTGACCTATTCCAAAAATTTCATCCAAATCCAGTCGTAACCTTTTGAGTTATGTTGCAAAAAAAAAAACAAACAGATAAATACATAAGCCCCTTGGCGGAGGTAATAAAGAAAAAACGTAGACGGAGAAGGTGTGTCCAAACCTTTGGCTGGTAGCGTTGCATAAATCATACTTGGCTGAATGGAGATACATGGTGTGTATCTCAGTATATGTGGGTAAACATTTGGCCTTACACACATGTATATACTGTAACCACTGTACAGTACTCTACCTGTGTTTACATTATTCTGCACACGTACATACACACATATACAGTAGTATATATTTGAGTATATTGCACCTTGGATTGTTTTGGAAATGCTACAATTTTATATTTCCACGAAGTTGTTTTTAAAACGTAATATTTTTTTAATCATTCTACAATATTCCACAGAAATATTTGGGGATAAAAATTGAAATTTAAACAGCAAAATTTACCCAAAAAAAAAAAGAGTGTCATTGTCAATATTTTGGCCAGGAAATTAGGTTACAGCTTTAAGACATTATACAAATACAGAGAAAACAAAATGTTAAAATACAACAAATGGAAATAATGTATTTAAAATTATGTTAAAATCTAGTCAAAACACAGAAAAGTATAGCATAATAAATGCATGAGAGAATAAGGAAATACTAATGACCAGCAACAAATGCTTTTCGACCTATAATACGCATGGTTTTATTTTCCTTAAAGTACTGTACACTGCTGTTATAATTCATTATACAGTTACTGAGTCATTTTGTTTCACATTAATTTATTCTGACAGTTTGCAGTTTTTACATCTTTCTGGGCTCATCATCTGTCATCGATGTTTATTTCTGCACGTCGGCAGACATGTTTTCATTTTTCATGATTGTACAAAGCCGATTATACAAACTCCTTCAGGTTAAACTAACTGAAGACTTTTAGTGTTGACACATTTAAGTTTTATTTCCCTATTCCACATTCTACTACTGTTGCCTCTAGCGTTTTGTAATAATCTCGGGGGTATTTTCGTGATCATAACGTGTGAATCAGAAATTCCATATCAAATTACTCACAGTGCTTTGATCTGGATGTTGGCCACCTCCAGAAATCTTGACTCAATGAAAGTTTCAATAACATTTTAGGTGCAATGACACAAAAGACTCTTATAACTACACAATCTGAAGGCACATACAGAGAAAGGGCAATCTCAAATCAGAAGAACGACATCTCCAAAGACGATGAGGTTGGTGACACTACTGGCAACATGCAGCAATCGACATTTCTCTTTTCACCAGGATTAACAGTTATGATATGGTTGCATATAAATAGTGAGCCTTTACATCATATCCACGGGATAATGCCAGTAAATTCTTGTAAAACACAGACGTTACCGTACTTCCCCTGTGGAGACGTGAGGTGAATAGATCTTAATATTCTCACCCACCTAGCAATATTTATGCCACACACACACCTGACTCTTGCTTTGGGTGTATTTGTGGAGGCCTTTTCTGTTTGCATATTTTTTGTTTTGTGTATTGTCATTGCTTGCTGCCATAGTCTGTATGCATTAGTGGACAATGTGTGCATGACGTCATCCATTGGTTTCTGAACAGCTGTTTTGGCGCCCGTCAAATTGTGACTTCCTGGATGACATTTTGGAGCCAGAAACAGAATGTGACCATATTTGGACAAATGGCGGGGGAGCTACTGGAGTGTAGTATGTCAGGGGTCTTATGGTTAAGCTTGGTAAAACCTCACAAAGCACTGATAAACAAAGTCGTATTACGACATTGTTAGTGTAAGGACTGAACCATAACTACAGTCGAGGCGTATCTCAGGTAAAACTATGCTTTATTGAACAAATGGAAGCTTTGAAGGTCAGACTCGATCTGACCCTGCTTTTGAGTCAAATAACCATTATGAGCTGTCGATGAAACCCCAGCACGGCAGAGATTTGTCAAAATATTTGCTGTAATATCTTAATAATAGAGCAAAAACTTATAGATGAACCATCAGATCACTTATTAGCTGGTCAAAATAAAACATATGAGACTGTGACGACTCATGGTATTTTCCGACAGAAGTCCAGTGTAACTCTATGGGAGTCAGGGAGCCTACCGAACGATGCCCCAGAGGACAACAGTGGTATTACAACTTTACGTTACTTCCACATCGGCCTCGCTGCACAGCCGCGGCCGTTGCCCAAGCAGAACAAGTTTGAATACATTGGCTTTGTAAATAAATATGCATTTTCTGCCTCTGCTTACCATCAGATCATTCGTCAGTTCATGTGTGTAACTCCCTGTCATCCTTCATGTGTTTACAGCTCCAGAGCCTCAGCCACAATGTGATCTTCACCCTGGACTCACTGCTGAAGGGCGACCTGAAAGGCGTGAAAGGGGTAAGATTTACTGTAAAACAGTTTCCCTTC
>JAQQAE010017006.1:0-11605 GCA_029823295.1 Pseudamia nigra
ATTGAATTGCACCTTGGGCAATAGTGCAGAATCGTGAATCTTAACTTCTCTCAGCATATGTTCCTGGCAGATAAGTAAACAATTTGGATGTGGAATGAAAATTTTAATTGATACTACAGTCGTCTAATAGAGCCTACACTGCGTGCTGCGCCAAATCCTACTCTCCATTACGCACACGTCGGGAGGAGGAAAAGGGGAGAAAAGCGTGCCCTCCTTCAGCCACATTCAAATGTTTCTCTAATTCCTCCTGTTTGGATTGTAAGCAGCTTTCATTCAGTTATTGTCTTAATGAGAGTCAGGCCCCTCAGTTGCAAGTTTACACAGGTTCACAGCGGCTGAATGACTTGGTGATAATAGGCTTTGGAGCGTTTTGGCTGCAGCATCTTCTGGAAAAAAAATACGCACGCTGGTATTTTTTTAACGGGTGGTGGGTTCAGACAGCAAGCTACAAGAAAAAAAAAATCACACCACATTGAGTTTGTTCCATTAGTTAAAGCTGTAATTAAAGAGGAGGCTCCGTGCTTGAAGTGATTAAGCAGTCAGACAAGTCGGACGGGCGGAATCCCTCCAGGGAAGGCCTCTCCTGAACTGTCAAACATCAAAAGATCACACGCGGTTCATCCCAGTGTCACAAAAACACCTTCACCACATGCCGCTGAACATGTCTCAAACCTGTTCTCTAATAATAAAAAAAAGGAAAACGAAAAGAAGAAGCAACAGCAACAGAAGCAGCCAAACGCGAAGGCAAAAAAAAGCTTTAAAGAACAGCTCAGAGAGGAGTTTGAACAGCTCAAAGAGGAAAAAGAGGATTCATTTTGACAATATTGTTCTACTGTAAGGCCAGTGCAACTGTGTTATTGCGCATGTATTGTGGAGATAAACAGATGTCGATTATAGTATGGGGTATAACATATCAAATATTGTGCAAAAAATGTCAAAAACCTCGCATTTTGGCTTGAAATTATTAAATTCCTTCCTTAAAAATTCTAACCTTCACCTAAATTACACCTGCTTTTATTTTCATTTTAAATGTTTCTTAAGATGTTAATTTAGGGCTTCATTAACGTCCCCGATGCTCATATTATAATAATATTTGTCATCTTAAATACCCAATAACCTACAAATACAGCAAATTGATAGTGTTGAAGACAGATTGTCTTTATTCGAAATGTCTTTGCTCAGCAATTGAACAAAGAACCAGAGGTATCAACCTTCTAGATACATAATCCTTTCCATAACATGACAGGTTTTAAATTACCATCTTAGATAGAAAATACACATATAACTCCTTGAATTCAAATAGAAGTTATCCTCAAAAACAGAAAAAGGACGCGTGGGACTATTAGCACTGAACCACAGGAAAATGCAAAATGAAACATTAGATGAAAATGGTTTTTCTTTTTGTCTTCTTAAATAGACCGTCCGGTTTAATGTGCCAGTTTTGGATAAATATAAACAATATAACCCGTATAGAATCCAACCTATAGGTCCTGATTTTGACCCTATCCAACATCATAAAATTACGAGTGCCAAAATGTAGACTACTTAGGCCTATACAGGAAATAAGAATGCTAATTGTGCAAGCCAAATTCTCGAAATTAAAGAGTAGCCTACTAATAATCAACACAAATCAGCATATCAGCATTGAAATGTACACAATAAATAAAGTTAAAGGCCTCCTTTTCTGGTTGCCATAATCGTTATAACATTTACATTTCTTACAGTTCACAGGGCACCGTCCTTTACAGCAAATCCAGCTCCTTTGCGCAGGAACTTGTTGGATTTCGGGAAAAGTTTGTCGTCTTTTTCTTTTTTGCCAGAACAAGTCCAAGGCAGGTAAATATTGTTCATGCCTTGTGTGAATGAGGCGCGCTGTCCTTAATATATTTACATGCATTTCAGTATTCAAGTGAATTAAAAAGAGAAAAACAGTCTTGAGGGTTACATGGCAGTGGCGTGTGCGGATGAATAGGGGTCTATCCCAGTCTTGGTCATACCTGGAAAAAGTATGTAGGCCACGGGGGGCTGTAAACTTGACGCTGACCAGGCTGTGCAATTACACGGGACGACGTAGCCCGGGTTTGTGGGCGACGGGTGGGTGTGGGTATGTTGACTGGGGCACCCAAGGGTGCCGAACGCACCGTTCTGGTATCCCAAAGACGACGCATACGGCAAAGTGCTGGTGCTCAACGTGTGGGGCATCTCTGTCATCTTCTGGATGGCGCTGGAGCTGAACTGACTCGGGTCGAGGAAGGAGTAGGGGGCGGACGTCGGCGGCAGAAACGCTCGAGCTTTCTCCGAGGAGCCCAAAAGAGAGTCCGCGGCGGAGACGGGAAGTCCCTTCAAGTGGTCTGTGTCCCCGAGGTAAGGCAAAGGAAAAACGTACCTGTCCTTCTTGAGCAGGTTTTTGGGTTTGCGCCTGGGTCTGTACTTGTAGTCTGGATGCTCCTTCATGTGCTGAGCCCGCAGCCTCTTGGCCTCATCGATGTAAGGTCGCTTCTCAGACTCTGAAAGCAGCTTCCACTCTGCGCCCAGTCTTTTGCTGATCTCCGAGTTGTGCATTTTGGGATTCTCCTGTGCCATTTTCCTTCTCTGGCCCCGGGACCAAACCATGAACGCATTCATGGGTCTCTTGATATGATCAGCCGGCTTTGACATCTTTAAAGCTGTACTTTTATCCCCAATATGAACGAAAGGAAAAGTTCTGGTCGCAAGGAAGGGAAGCTGTTCACCTGTCTAGATGCCAGATACCACTCATGCCACGTCTAGGATGTACTGAGTCTGGAAAACAGCAAAAATAAAAGAACATAAAATTCCAGTCCCGGGTTTGTTTTTCCGCGCCTTCGCTCAAGTCCCCTTACAGTATCAACTCTCTGTCAGACCTGCCGCAGGAAATATTGAGGAAAAAAAACACATGCAAGATGCGCACACGTAAAAAAATCCACAAAGGTGAAAGCAATGTTCCGCAGTTTGCAGGAGTCGTAAAAGTCTTCCGTGTTATTTTTTTTCTGTCACACACACACTCTCTCTCTCTCTCTGAGGTTTGTCGTCAAGCACCTGGCTTGGAAATGAGCGGAAGAGCGTGAATACGAGCCAAAAGCGGTGAAGTTCAAAGGCTGGGCTGGTTTGGTTTCTGCACGCAATCTGACATAATCTGCAGGGCGTTCACTCACCAACCTGAGCGCCCAATCAGCACGGAGACCGGCTATTCTAATACCTTCACGAAAATATGTGTACATTACAACATAAACAAAGAGCGGGTGGTAGTAGAAGAAAAAAAATAAGGAAAGAGGGCTGTGCACGTGTGTGTATGTGTGGAGGGGTAATACTCAGGATCCCTCCCCGATTCTGCTTAATGTAATAAATCGCAACAAACATGGACCTTCAACCTTTTTTCCAGTTAAAACCTGACTTCATTCCAGAGGTGACTATACCGTGCAACCAATTTACTCCACAGCTGTAAACTGAAAGCACCTTTAAAGCACGAGTCAAAAACCAACAGAAACTGGCCTGAACGCGTTTTTCAGATATTTAATAATAAATGTTACATTTATTTCATACAACAACAAATTGTAATGGCAATAATAATCAAAATAGTAATAAAATAAATATAATGAATAATAAATAATACGTTTTCTGGTCGACAATGTAGCAGCTTGTATCATTATAAAGTGCTCAAAAATGACAATAAGCGGTAAGGGACTGTCATCCAATGTTACTTCCAGTTTGCTTTGAGTCACCACGAGGCCACAATACAGTGTTTTCCTTTATAGTAAAAACCATCCAGACGCAGTTGAATTGGAATATGTACAGCTTCCATTGTGACAGAATTCCAAACAGCGGGGGAATATCACATCAACTGTAAACGTTTAGGAAAGAAAGCACGTTTATAATTGTTGAATTAGCTCACATCAATGTGACAGTGTGGTTTTAAGGAGGCACGCGGTGATCGTTTTAATATGCAAATGCGCGCGAGGACCACTGCTTAATAGCCCTCGGGCTAATGTGCGTGATGTATGATTCCTTCAGCTGTGATTATTAAACGAAATGCACACAGCCGATTTTTTTTTCGCCCCAACGCCACACTGTCAACATGCTCTGATTGAAAATATAATGTTAAGAGTCCTTTCTGGATTTATTTAAGGTAGACTCAGGCCTGGGTATTTGCACTTTAAAGGGCAAAGTGCTCCATAATAAAAGAAAAAAGGCGAATATTGAGTTACATCCTTTTGTAGTTGCTCCCTCTGACACACAAAATACACAAACTATTCTGGCAAGGATAATATTTTTAAATGTTAACACTATTCTACTAATAATTCTAACATGTACCTAATGCAAATAAATAAATAAACTACAGCCAAATCCATACCCTGCATTTTTAACATTAGCCTATGCATTGTTATCATTTATATGATGTAGGTCTTTTTTACTTTGAATTTCGAGCCAAAGTAACCCAGACTTTAATGTCTTCTTGTGCTACTCCCATACTTTCTGAGCCTCTGCGTCTCTTTCTCACGCTCTCTCTCTGCTCCCCGTCTCTTCACACACGCATGCGTCAATCGGCAGCGCGTTAAAGATTTCCATCATATCTTATTCAAACCTCCCAAAATTATCCCTCCAAAAAATGTCCGTTTCTGGAGAAAATCCTCCTCACCCTTACCTAGAGAACAATGTAGCCCCACAGCTAAGGAGGACGCCCCCGACTTTTTTTTTTAATGCAAGCGCCGACTGATGCCTTAAAAATCTTCCAATCCTCCCAGTCGGCAGGGTATGATGTTCATCTGCAGCCACGAGGTAGTACATTCTGCATGTTCCAACTGTATTTCGGATTATTTTGAAGTTTTAAATTGTGTTATGCTATCTTTCACAGAGCAGCGTATGCAATTTGACATGTAGTAGGCTATATAGCTCCATCCCAGCTCAGGCTTCATTTGGAGATCAATGAAATAGATAACAGGAAATTATTTTAGGGGCTGAGAATCCTCACCGGGGAGAAGTCAGCTCTGTTTCTTATTCAAAAACTGATTGTCTAATAAATGCACGCCTGAAAGTTCCCTCGACAATTTAACAGGATAATGAGAAATGCAATAGGTTTTTGATTTGTCAAGGATTGCCATTATTATTATTATTATTATTATTATTATTATTATTTCCATCAGCAGCTTTCTCTTCTGTGTTTCTTCAATATCCTTCTTGGGATAACTGACACTGCGCACTGTCAAAAACGAAAACACTGGCAAGATATTTAAAACGGCATTTACATCTGGTACGCATGGGCATAAACTTCAGTCTATATTTAAACTTTAGGTCTGGTTGTCACAAAAGAGGCTAAAAGCTATATAGAATCTGAAAAAAAAGAAAATGTTCTGTATATCATCTTTGTGGTGTGTTTTCTCTGTGAATAAATCTGGGTATTAAGGATGATGAAATTGGTGGGAGTTAATACCTGGTTGAAATCACACACAACGGTGCAAACACACATACACACACCTTCGAGGATTATCTGAGGACACATGTCCGTCCATCTCGCCTTAAAAAGTGAATGGGGAGCGGCCTGACACACACAGAGCCTATTAGCCCACTCGGGCTCCCGTGGAAAGCATTGAGGTAAGCTCCCCTACCGGAACTGTCCGTGGTGCTGAAGCGGTAAGAGGGTTTTTCCACTGCACATTGGCGTCCTCCCTCAAAACTCTTAAAAGCCAGGCGTTGACATTTAAATGCCTTTTATTGTATTTCCATCCCGTTTTGTGATGGTGTTCTATCAAAGTAAAATATCGCAAAGCAAGAGAACTCACAAGATGGACAACTTTACCAACTTTTCTTTTAAATAATGCTCCTTAAAATGAGGGTGAAAAAACTGTTTTCCTCCCAGTTTTGCAAATGTACTATGAAAAGTTATTTTGAGCCAGTGAACCATGGTCCTACGAGTGAACATGAATAGTGAAATAACCCCCTCAGTTCCCCTTATAAGCGTCAGTGGGTTAAATCAAATCAAGTCAGACTTCATTGTCATCTTATCAGACATACACCAGTAATGCAGGTAGAATGAGATAGCATTTGCAAGGGATCACTTCTGCAATAAGCCTTCCAAAATCCAAAGTACAACAGTGCAATGGAATACTAATACAGTATAATAACATAGTAATCAATGTTAATAAAGTGCTTTCAAAAGGCCCCAGTAAGACAAGTGCACACCATTATTTTGAAAATGAATAGATATGTTAAATTGAGAGAGTTAACACCAGAGCTTTGTTTTCCACTGCTCTGTTTGTGTAGTTAAAGTGATGTAGTGACAATTCCTGTGAAAATAAATACACATTTGCCACACATTCACTGATATTTAAGTTAAAATGACCAAAGTGCCAAGTTTCAGTCAGTGTGGAAGATAAAATAATGGCACAAACTGAAGCCCTATTAGTCTGGAGATACATTTGCAAAATAAGTAACAACCTAAGCAAATATGGTGTACAAAATTTATTATAAAGTGACATAATGTCTACATATTTATACTTTAAATCAAACATAGCATATTTAGCTAAGTTACTCTTTAAATGTAAGAGATAATAACATATATAAGAATTAAGACTAAACTTATATTAAGTTTAGTTTTGTAAGTACTACATCAACAATAATGAACAAAATGATAAAGAAAATAAATAAAAAGTAAACAACATAATCAGTGAAATTATCAAAACATTAACAAAAAGGGAAAAATATGCCAAAGTATGCACAATAATTGCATTATTTATGTACGGCAAGATTTTTTAAAGATCCAAAGGTTATATACAGTATATACACCCTAAATTTACAAGCTAGTGTAAAAATATGAACATTTAAACTGTTTTATTAGGGGAACAAAAGTACATGTTAACAATATTCAGGGGGCAAATCCCCCACCCCCTTGAAATCTACAAAAAATGTGACTAAAGATTAAAAACAATAGACTCTGTGACTTCATTCCACTGTAAAATTAATATTTATAATCTGGTGTCAAACCACATATGACATACAAAGAGGGATATAAAATAAGGGCCACTTCTTTAGTCCCCTAACACAGCTGTGCAGTCTGGATCTGTCACATTCCACCTCCCAGATTCATTTACAATGTAGAGGGTGATGGTAAAGGGTTGAGACCTAAATTTAAAAGTCCAAGTATGTAAATGGGACAAATTATGTATTCATGCATTCAGATTCTTTACAGTTTCACTAGGAATGTTAAACACAGACAAGGCTGTCTGTAATAGATATGGAAACAATCCCAAAAATATAATTTAACACATAATCCTATAGGTGTTTTTACATTATCCCCTTACTCAATGACACCAGAAAGCAAGTGAGATGTAATTTGTGACATGTAAGGTCTATTCCTATAAAACACGAGACAAATTGGAATGAAGAAATGCGATGATACACTGTATGTATACATTTCCTATCTTTGAGGTGCCATCACTTTACAGTGAAATCAGACTTTTAAAATGCCTCTATTTAAGCTGTTCTTATGCAACAGCAGTGCGTAATAAAGAGCAGAGTAGGGAAAAAATTAACAAAGGTTCAAGGCATCAGGTAATAATGAAAGGATAGGGACAATACTTCAAAGACCACAAGGTCCACATCACACAATTATATAATACAATTAGGATTAAAGGGGCAAAACAGAGATAACAGAAGATAGGGATAAATTATCACAGAAGGAAAGATGTGACTCTCTCCTGACCTTCATTAAGAGAAAAAAACTCATTTAAAGCTGGCCTTCCTTGCAGGGGATTTGAGCCTTTCACATGAGACTGTGACTCACCAGATAAGATTTACAGAGTATAAATGAGAATGTGCATCACCACTAAACAATATCATAAAATATACACACGGTATTAAATACATAATTCAACTCATAAGTCAACTCATAACACATACCTAAGGGGATAGTGTTGAAGATGCACTTTAAGTTTGTCAATCAAATTATCCATTTAATTTCCCACCATATTTTTGAAAATAAACACATAGCACAAAAATAAACACAAAGGAAATTAACCACTGGTGGTGACATTGTTGACCCATCTTTTATATTTTGGCTCCAAATGGCCATGTGTTGAATAGTATCTCATGGACATCATTGGATATTAAGAAATGCTGCATCTTGCATAGGCTGTAGCTTCTCCATACTGTTTACTACTGTGCCAGAGCTGAACCATTATCATTCTGGAATCAGGGAAAAACATTTTTTGACTTGCATGTATATAAACCCAGTTATCTTAGGCAGTGTTAAGGTCAGGACACAGTAACTGTGCCTTTGAAAAGTGTCAGGGGAACTCGTTTGTAGCAAGCCGTGATATCACAATGGCTAAATCCTCAGAAAAGAAAATATCACAAAGAACCAAGCAAGATCAGTCTTATTGATCCAAATCTTTGTCAAAACTTCATTTTTGGCGAGTAGTTGATAACTCAAGAGGACAGAAGGAAGGAGAATGCGAAGTGAAATAGTCGACCAATGACAGACTTATTCTAGCAGGGTACTTCCTGTGAGTCAGACTAGGATGAGCATAAGATTTACAAGAAATGCAGGCCACATTAAGTAACTATGATGTAGTCACAAGCATATTGTGACCTGAGAGGTCTACTGCATCTCTGGCTCTCCACCCACTGTATTAGTAGACAGAGTAACCATGACATCACCCATTGGTTTCTGAACTGCCGTTTTGAGGCTGCAAAGGATGTAAAGTCCTGGTTGATATTTTTTAGCCAGTTTGGAGTTAAATGCTAAAAGAGACCATATTTGGTTGCTAGTATAAACTCTCAAACCTAACTACAGTTGAGCTGACTGGAAAACATGATATGTTAAATAAACAGAAGCTAGGAAGTTCTAACACCATCTGACACCACAGCCCAGTGGTGCTGTCATGGAGACCTGTCAATCAAATCTCCATATGGCAGAGATGTGCCAGACTAGTTGTCATAATGTCTTACTAACATAGAAAAAAAGATGGAGCATCAGATCACTTATTAATGAATCTCAATAAGATATTTGCTTAACATTTTTATAGAAAAGTTTTGCATAACTCTACTGGGACTAGGGCTTTTCCCACAATTGCTGCATTTTACATCAATCCTATCATTACACTGTAGAGTCTACAGTGTAGACTCTTTTCCAAGAATCCACCCCTCACTCAATCTGTTACTTATTTTATCATTTAATCAAGTAATTGAAGTACAAAATGTCAGAAAACTGTGAAAAAGTTTTTCTCAAAGGCCAGATGTCTTGTTTGGTCACCGCACAATGATACTGAACTCAGTAATAGCATTGGGAAGAAAACATTCACAGTTAAGAAGCTACAATTTTGATCTTGTTAAATGAAAAAGCATTTATATTTAAAACTAAAATTACTCAAACTGATGATCAATTGTCAAAAGAGCTGCTGATTAATTTCATTATTGATACTAAACAGTTAATTAATTAACTGCAGCAACTCTACCATGAACATCACAGAACCATGTTTAGAACTACAACACAAACCGCATCTACATTTAAATATATAGTAAACAACCTTGAAGTTCAATTGTCACTCTGATTTACCTGTTTTTCATTCATCCTGCCAAAATATGGTTTGGTAGCTGCTAAATGTTTTTCTAAGTGGCAGTAACTAGCTGGCCAAGGCCTTACTGATGCAAGGCAGGTACAGTGGGTTTACTGTATGTACTGAAAGTGACTGTGTCTATAAATAATGATGAGTGCACAGATTCCATCAACGCAGGAAAGTTTATCGGCTGAAAATACAAAACTTTGAGTTAAAGCTGTAACATGTAACATTTCAACAAATTGTTGGTGACAAGTGTTGGTTTATATATTCTTTCCAAAAATGTTTAATTTCCATTCATTTCATTAGGATGCAATGAAATAAGTTGAGTAAACATCACAGATAGTAATGTGAATAAACGTACACTACCGCGTCCTTCACACAATTTCAGGAGGTGGTTTGCTACTATGTCTTTTATTATTACTTTGATTGAAAGAGTTTAAAAATACAGAGTAGCTATGTTTCCATAAGATGTAAAACAAATTCAGTTCTGTGGAATCAGCTCCTTTAATAAACAGAGCAGAGAAAAAGAAAAATCTTGTTTCTGATTTTCATAAAAAATGTTTCTCTCACAGCTGAGACAAGAATAATCAACATTAATGGGAATAATTGAATCTCCTAAACTGCAAGTCATGTTTTCATACTTTGCCAGAATGTGTATTAAACTGAACAATTATGCGAATTAAATGTCTGCCACATCAGTCTTGATTTGAAATGTACATTTCCCTGGAGTGCATTTACTCTTTTCCAAAATATGTCAACCACCTCTAGTGAGCATAAAACCTTTTCTTGGTGTATACCTTAAATCTGTTTATAGAAACACGCCTAATGTGTATAAGAATAAACAGACATTTTCCAACATGTAATTATTCCCCTCCAAATTTTTGCCTTGGATCTCCACTGTCCTCCATTGTTCTAAAACCATGTCAACAGAATTCCAGCATTGATAGGCTTTCATGTGACATAAACTATTTGTTTAAATTAGTACATTTTCACATTTTCAATTCATGGACACCTCTTTGCATCACTTTGCATCTTGCTGGGTGAATTTGTGTCACCTCACATGCTACCATTGGCTCTGTATGTGATTGCGCTGTCTCTAAAATTCACTTTGTGCTGTCTGAACATATATCTAGGAAGGAAGAAGCTGTCACGACTGTGCCAACAGCCACGCCTCAGCCTCTGTCAGCCCTGTGTGCACCCTGGTGTGTTGAGGACAAAGTACTCTGATGATTCAGAATGAGCTGCAGTCCTCATCTGTCTCTCCAAAGGTCTGGCACATACGTATTTTTTGTGGTGGAAGGAACTGTACTCTGACCAAAATAAATTTAGGAAAGACCCCCTAGTCTTGCCTAGAAGAGAAGATGGAAATTCTTCCTAACTTAATTAAAACCATAGTCTCAAAATATATCAAGTCCAGCTATGAAATATGTGCAGTTGTTCAAGTGTTAATTAAATTCATTGCATATTTTATTCATACATTTATCTGCTCTAAGTGTAAATTGAGAAACTTGATTGATTTTCAGTTTCTACCTTCTTAATGCCACATAACCCTTTAGGTAATATTCATTACTAAATGCCAAGCTGATAGAAGATAATGAATTTAAAAACAGCACTTTTACAGCTTTTTAAACACAATATTACCTATGACACATTTTATACTCACTCATTACATCTTATTATAGCCTGAAGCCATATCTCATCAGTGGGTGTAATTTGTCTGTTGGAAAGCATGTTCTGCATTGAAATTCAAGGGTATTTCTCTATTAACTATTGCACTTCTTACTGCCAGAACCACCAGACTTTACTGTGCACCAAAAACAGCCAAATATATTAAATTTATCCAGGCATCAGTTTTAGTTCATTAAAATGTATTATGTCTGTATTAAATGTCTGCCAATATATTAATAAATTCAATAATGTCATGATGCATTAATATATTCAATAATGACATGAGTAGTATGACCGGTGTCAGAGTCTGGTCCGCATTGCCGGCAGTAAGTCGGACTCGTTTCCGGTGAAGGTTGGACTCCGCC
>JAQQAE010017007.1:0-11604 GCA_029823295.1 Pseudamia nigra
ATCTTTGAGTCCATCTCATGAAAAATGGGATCAAAAACAAAAGTGTTGCGTTTATATTTTTGTTGAGTGTATTTGTACTGAGACTAAGGAGCAGGGAATAGATCAAATTGAGAATAAAATGCACATAAGCCACAGAATAGAAGTGAAGATTAAGAGCAACAACGGAAACCAAACAGACAGTTTTGTGTGTTTGTATGAGACTGTAAAGCAGAAGGCAGACTCTTATCTCTTAATCAGTAGCATTTTTTAGTTTCTCCTCCTGCATGATCATACATGTACACAGACTCTTAATTAGGCCAGTTCAGAGCATTCAAACAGTACACGGCATTTCAGAGATGCATTGGGCCAGTCAGATTTATTACCGTGTTTTTAAAGACCGCTATGTGGTCATTTGCCAAGCTCTACAGATCTGCTGAGCCATCTGATGGTTTCCTAGCTGACATAAGACAACTGGTGTAAAATACTCACAACCAAGCAGAGAGCAGCGTGAAGCAATGGCCAGAAAAACAATCCTTAGTGCTCAGTTGAAATGAGGAGAGGAATCTGGGTTTGTGTAAGGGGTATTATGGTGCTTCCTGTAGGATCATATATACTGTACAGATTTTTTAGGCTGCCATGCTGCATTTTATTACAAGTCACTATGACAGGTCAAAAACTGAGCTTTGCTGAAAACAAAAGGAACCAAAACATTTTCAGGTTGTGTTTTTTCCCATAGCTTCATAAACAGATGAAGAGTAGCTTCATGTGAACAAATTTGGCAGAAACATGAAGAAATAATTCACAAAAAAAGGAAATAACCACTGTTGAGGGAGAAAGCCGGTTTAATTTTTACATGTCCCTATGTGTATTTCAAATTTCAGCTCAATATACCACAGGGATCCTTAATTTGACCACACTTCAGCTTGTATTGAAATGACCAGTTGTAGTGTGCATTGCTTTAAATGCAAACAAGCTGCTGATTCAAACACTCATTTCCTGTCTGTGCCATGAATTCTATCATGTGTAATTTATAAAAACACCTTTTACATAATATGCTTTTCTTAATTCATGTGAATAAATGTACCAGATGCAGACAAAAATGAAGATGGTATTATAAATGTACTGTAGCAGAAACTAAAATGAAAAAACAAGTGATGCAGTCATTTTCGCAGCTCTAACTGAGACTTATTGTTTTGGTGACTGAATGTATATATGCACACATAAGAGAGAAGGTGAAAGACAAAAAGGTTAAAGTAGAGAGAATATGGGCACATATGTGTGTGTGTCTCACTGTCAGAGGGTCTGCAGCGGGACATGGTCGACTTCCGCTGCCCGTTGCACATGCTGTTGCCATGGCAACTTGCATCATCGCCAACCTGCGCTGCTCCAAAGCTAAATCATTGTCACTGGCTGAGTCTGGAAGGGGAGTGAATCACTACCTTCAGAGACACACACAGACAGACACGTGGCGACATGAGGTGACACCTGGTACAGACTAAAGTCAGTAGTCAAAACGAGAAGAGAAAAAAAAAGATGTCAACTCACAAAGCCCGAGTTTGTCATTGCAGCATGATGCCTGCAGCCCAGTGATTGTTTCTTTGCATTTAGTGGCTTTATGAAGCCACTAAATGCATTTAGTGGCTTCATTGTATGAAGAAAATCATACAATGAAAACACTCTTCACTCCATCTACAAGGACTGATAATGATTGGCAACCACACATGAGAGTGAAATGGATTTTCATCTGGCAGACACTTTCTGAAAGTGTTACTTTCTGTTTGCTGCTTTGAGATACCATGCATCAAAAACATGTCACATCAAATGCGAAACGTGTACAGTAGTGTGTTTCTTTTGAAATATTCAACACCTCGTCACACAACAGGCAGCACCTCCCCTGTTATATCTAAACCTCTGAACAGGTGCTCGTCCATAAATAGAAGTACAAAGGAAGAAATATTTGGATATGGTGCTACTGTACATCCCACCTGTGTATTGTTAAATAGTTGATCCATCCAGATGTACACATCTCATCACACACACACTATGTGATGCATTTGACTTCACAAGAAGAAAGGATAGTGATGTTTTGTGTTGGCTTTGTGGTAATAAATACAAGATTGACAGTGAACCCATAGCTCTGAGGTGAATTTCAGCTCTGTTGGGCTTCTCCTTTTTTCCGTCAGTCTGAATTTCAGACAGGAAAAACAGTGAGCAAGGACTTGGACTGTGCAATGAGGCCAATGAGAAAATAACTTAAACTTGTAATATCTTTGTGATCTACAAGAATAAATAATTAAATATGATAATTTTTTTTTGTCTTAAATTCACTGCAGCATCAAAAAAGCAATCACCCATACATGGTTACAGTTTGATTCACCTACAGGGCAGAACTGAATTAAAAAACTGTTAGCATGTTCATGAGATGGAAAGACTAACTTTTTGTTTAAAATTTGGGAACTTAAATATATATCTTAAGATGGATAAAATGGATAATTTATTAATCTAAGTAGGGTGAATGGCTGTTGCTTTGGTTGGATCATTGAAGCTTCAATTTATTTAATAAAATGATTTGTTTCTGACAGGCTGTTCAGCTGTAGTTGTGGTTTAGAGCATACTCACACTAGTGAGTGCCATGCCAAAGCATAATTGTCCCCACTGCCCTGCTGGTGCACACTCACACTGACAGCTCCAGCTGAGGCGCTGATACAGCTGTATATCAGAGATCACATCACAGTACAATAAGCACAACTTAACTGAGTGTGGCTTATGTTTGAGTCGGTTTTGGTCACATATGTAATGTTATATAAGACAGTGATGTTCAGTTTAATTGTGGTGCCTGGATGTGGAGGCAGCAGGAGAAGAGTTTTATGCACCAGGGGCTAGGGAAGCATGCGCTCGGTTGCACTCACATTACTGAAACGGTCCACGCCTTAAGTGTGAAACATGTTTGGGCATGGTACAGATTTGCAGTGTGATAAAGAACTGAGTTCAACCCCCTGACTCATTGTGCTCTCACAGCTCCACTCTGTTTGTCCTGTTACAACCCTGCTTAGGGGATACCGTAGTGTGACATGAAAGAAGATGGAGTCCCTTTGTCCCCAGCTCCCAAGAACCATCAGTCACAAATGTCACAAAGTCTAATCTCACCAAAACAGTGAAACAGGGAAACAAAAAGGCAAATCATCTAACCTAAACCCGTAATTGCACACAGAAGAAAACTGGCTCCAAACAAAAATGCCACCCACCTCTAATGACCCAGGCTGTCTGTTTAATTCAGTTGGCTGTGCTTTACATGGACAGCGTGATGATAACTGATAGCATGGTTGGACGTGGGGAGAGGAGGACCCGCAGGAACTTGGAGGAAACCTGCCTTTAACCTGTTCACTTTGAGGCTGGAGCCAATCCATTTACGGAGCGCCACAAGCACACAATCATGATCAATCACTCAGCCAATCAGACACTCTCACCTGAAACTCATTACTCTCTCTCTCTCTCACACACACACTGTAGAGCAATCAGGGAGGGAGAGACAACTTTGTCAACTGCAATAACAATAACAGAAAGGTTACTTTTCCAACCTGAGGGTCGTAGCAGTCCAAATTCCACTTCCACTTCTAGGATGAGGCTCCAAAATGGGTACCATAACCTGAAATAACGTGACAGTTCAGAAATCAGTAACATCAGACCTTCTCTCTCTACCAATAAATAAAGTCTTGGATGGAAACACGTGTTGCAGGCTACTGTAACATCTACTGCTCATTTTGATCTCTGAGTTATGTATAATCTTTCACCTCCTAAATTGTTAAATGTACAGTACATTTGGCTCTGACCTACTTCTGTTAGATGCATAAACCATCATATGGAAAACTTCTGTTATACCAATAAAGCTCAGTGCTGCTACATTCCCCTGCTGTGTCCTGGGATTGTTAATCCACTAAATGCATTCGCCCTGACAGACATCTCAGCCATCACTTTCCTGCTGCTGTTACCTGGCTGGGATCCATAATTACACATCCGTTTTCCTCAAACCTGCACTCGCATTTCATACCATTCAGGGACATGACACTACAACCATATTTACTGTGAACTCAAACACAATCTGTGCAGTTGTATTTGTGAATATGTTCATTGATATTAGGAATTTGGTCATTAGCTATTATCTTCTAGTCTTCATAAAGACACAGAAGTGTTAAAAGATGATAAAGATCACTAAAAACCTCCTGCTCTGGTCCTTGTTAGTGTTATAAAAGGAGCTATTTTCACAAGACTGACTATTGTAGATGTCACACCAATTATTCTCCTGCAGTTTAAGTTTTTCTCCAGCCCATTTGCTTCCTGCACCTCTTGACTGCCTGTTGACAGAGCAATGTTTCATGGAAGTCCGCTCATTATTAAGCAAGGCACAAAGTGAAATCCAGTGTGGGGGATGCTCATATGGCAAGTCTGCACTTTGATATAGGAGACTGGACTTACCACATCATAGAGCTGCAGCTGAGGCATTGTTTTTATAAACCATATTGTTTACTGTGTTTTCTGAGCATCATGCCATTGTGGCCTTGTTTAAAAGGCAAGCGTGTTTTAAAAAATGGACTAAAAACCATTGAATACAGCTAGTTTTAATGGCTTTACCAAGTCTGTATTTAGAAACTAGCAACCAGTGCCATTCGAAGTAAACAGGCAACAGAAACAAAACAACTTCCATTTTAAATAAAGTGTCTCTTGCAGTTCAATGTAGTTATAACTTTTTATGCCTTTAGCTCTTTATTCAAGGTAAGTGACATTCACCATTACCTCAGAGTTTAAATTTTAAAATCTGAAACACAAAGGGAAAGATTTATTGTGGACAAATACAGCTGTGAAACAAATAGACCACTACAGTTTCTTTAATTTTACTGTTTATGGGTATGTGTTTGAGGATAATTAACAGTTTGCTCTATTTTCTACTCCACTGACATGGTTTGATATGGTCAATATAAAAAATGTGATGTTTTCATACACACATAATACAAAGAGAACAAGTTCATATTAGTTTTTTAAACAACATAATACTATTGTTTTAACTTAGGAACTTGGAAATCAGTATTTGGTGAAATAACCCTGGCTTGCTGAATTTGCCTTGTTACATAAGATTTGGTTCAGGAGATCATCGAATCAGTATCTCATTAAGGTGAATGAGATGTGTTGTGTTGTACTTCAACAGACAATGGAATGTATGCCATACATGTAGAAAATATTTGCAGTGTTTATTTGTTCATTTTGTCCAGTGCTGTATTACATGATTAGTGGTGACATGTTTGTATGACCTGTCAGAAATCAACGATGTGGAATAAGTGACGTTGTGAAGGAGGGGGTGATTTGGTTTATTAGAGCAACACAATAAAGTTGGATAAGGAGATCAGTTTCCTGTGTTGTGCTGTGTATGTTCGTTGTCTGTATGTCTCTTATTATAGCCATTACATTGTGTCCAAGCTGTTTTTATACCTACATAAAATGAAACGGTATGATGCTCTAGTGGGCTTTTTGTGCCCAGACCAAGAATTAGTATGAGTTGGTAATGAGTTGACATATTCTGCCTTCCCACTGATGGTATATGTTCAGCATTACTCAGTTAAACATGGCTTTTTCATGTTTTCTGACCTATCTACCTGTACCATGTTGCAGTAGTCAGTTCTGATCTTAAACATGTCAGCAAGTGCAAAAAACAAACTCTACCTGTCTCTTAGAAATCCCTTTGGAAGCAACTGGCATTTCATAAGTCTTGCAAACACTAAACAAATGGCTGAGTAACCCTGCTAATAATATTGACCGTAAAGTTTGTTCATTGTTAATTTGTTTCTTGGAAAAGTGCTCAGAAACTTGGAGTGACAAAAGCTTGTACATATATCACACTACCTCCACTGGACTTGTATTGTTTCCACAAAAACAATGAAGCTACATAGTTAAACTCAAATAAGACAAGATAGGTACTGTAGGTAGATAGATAGACAGACAGACAGATAGACATAGTACTTTATTGATCCCAGAGGGAAATTCACAAATGCAGTCATTTCAGGTAGAGGGCTCCGCAATTGTAATCTTGTGTTTTCATTCCGAGATAATTATAGACTATTTGGGGTTATGATGTGTGGCAAAGCTAATCTAGAGGGATCCAAGATTAAAATTAAATAGTTGCAAATGAGCATGACATGGGCCCTTTATGGCACCAGCACGTTGCTTGTTATGGTGACACAACATGAACAAGTTATATTACGTAATCGGGAGAGCAGCTGTGAGCGAGGCGACAATGGTGATGGAGGAAACTTACATCTATAACTCTTTGGAATAAAATCTAGGTTACAGATGTGACTATAGATATGTAGTCTTAAAATCTGTAGCCAGCAGAGCGTACTTGGCAACTTTGTTGAGCAGTTTGTGTTTTCTCTGACTTGCCTCTGTGTCCTGAAATGCAACATGATGACGCACATACAGTATGTACACAGTCAGCAGCTATTCTGGATTGACCAAACAGTGATCTGATCTGTTTTTACGCATTTACTCTGACTAGCTTAGAACTACAGGAAAGCAGGGGCCAAACACAGTCCACGTAGCCCTGTTTTGTGCCTATGCAGTGGAAACATGAACAAAACAAGCTGTAATGTGATGAACGTGTGCATACAGTACTGTGAAGTGGAAAAGGAGCAGTACATGACATGGGGTTCAGCAGCGTTGCCCAGAAACAACTGGTAGAAATGTAGGAATACATATTACTTTTTTTTTTAGTTCATTCAAGAGCTTTTACTTTTATTTGCAGTGTTCAGCCTTTTGGCTCTTCTGCTGGGCCTTCGATGACTTTAAGGTGGTACATAAGTTTGATATGAAACTAATGCTCTAATGCACCTGGATTTTAAATAAATTCTGTTTAAATCATCTCTATTGCACACCTCTCATCTGTTTGATGTTTGGCAAAGCAGATGTTTTCTTGCAACAGCTTTAACTCCAGGTTTTTGGTGATGTTTCTCATTTTGCATAAATGCCTCATCCACTCGAGAGGTTTTATGTCTTCTGGCTCAGGCTCTTCTTTTAAGTGACAGCCTGGTAAAACACTCATAATCCTCCAGCACAGATAACGCTACTATGTGAGGCTGACACAGACACCCAGGTGTTTGTTCTGAGGCAAACATGGAACAAATTAACCTGCAGCTGATTTTCCCAAGTTTCATATCTGTGCTTGGACACATTATTGAATATGCAGTGCTGTTAAACCAGACCATGACTTGGTGCTGGAGTAAGGTATGAGTGTGTTCATTGATTGAGTCACAGCAGGTAGGTTGAAGGATGCAAAGTCAAGTTCAGTTGTGAGAGCTTCATTGTTCATACTGTGGTAAAGGTCATTTCAGCCCCACTGTGAGCAAATTATTAAGCACTTTGCTGTAAAGCTTCTCAGCTGTGAACATGTGTACAGTTTCTGAGTGACTCTGACCTTTGCTGCTTAATGGATAAATTAATATATTGGACATTATCAGATATGGGTTCTGTAAGGTTCATATAGCATCAACAAAAGGAGTCACATTTGTATTTATTGTCATTTTACAGTAGATTTGCCAGTCCAACAAGCACTACTCATCGTATTAGTAGGCTTTGTCTTCTTCCTTTTCTTTGTGTTTGCATACCTCCATCTTTTTGTTAATATCTGTTTCCTGTCTTTTGCGTTCATAGGATCCTCCAAACACATTAACGAAAAAAAGGAAAAGAAACATGCAGAACAATTAGCCCACACACTTCCACTGACTCAGCTAATACTAGTCTTCCAGATCCTGTGCCATCTGTTGGTGTGAGGCTTCATCGTGCCCACTACCACCGACACAGCTCTGCATTTAAAAATAGATGCTGGACCTTTAGCTTTACCAGGCTTTACAATCTCCAAATGCAGCATATTCTCAAACATATTTCCATGTGTATATGTACTGACAAATAATAAATGCAACTTCTATGTCATGAATAACACGGCTAATATACTAAACATCTCTGCTCTAACAAAACATTTTGCACTCACCGTTTAGTATTGTGGCCATATGGGTGGAAAAAGAACATTTTGATTTTAATTGCTGAGCAAGAACGTTATGAAAATAAAGATTATTGTGTTCTCTTTCCACTTACCAGTCAGAAGTTTGGACACACCTTCTTTTGCTTTTTCTTTTTTAATTATTTTCAACATTGTACATTACTGAAAAAATCCACATTGTGAAACAACACATATGGAATTATGTAGTAAACAAAAAAGTGTTATATTTTAGATTGTTCAAAATAGCCACATTTAGCTTTGATGACAGCTTTGCACACTTATGACATTCTCTCTTCAGATTTGTGAGGTAGTTACTTGGAACAGTTTTCAGTTCACAGGTGAAACAATTTGTGCCATGTCTTGTATGCTTAATGCGTTTAGACCAGCCATCCCCAAACACTGGGTTGGGAGCCACAGGTGGGTCGCCAAATTGGCGCTTCAAGCAAGTAAGAATACTTGATACTGAATAAATGGAATTATTTAGTATCAAAGTGTTTATATGTATGAATAAAGCACAAAAATGAAATTAAGTTTTTTTTCAGCCTATATAATTCCTGCTGTAAATAGTAATGTGAACCTTATAATATTATAAAACAGCAGTGAAAATGGTCCATTCATCTGTCCATCTTCTACCGCTTGTCCGTGGGGTCAGGTCGTGGGGGCAGTAGCTTGAGCAGGGAGTCCCAGACTTCCCTCTCATCTGGCTTTTTTGGGGGACCCCGAGGCCGTCACAGGCCAGCCGAGAGATATAGTCCGTCCAGCGTGTCCTAGGCCTTCCCCGGGGCCTCCTCCCGGTGGGGCGTGCCCGGAACACTTCACCATCCTGTCGATCGGTGAAAATGGTCAAGTATGTTAATTTGTGCACAAAGTCACTTTTTCTTTTGAGTTATAGATTAGTGATTAGTTTGGGTCATGAAAGCTTATTGTTTCTAAAAATTGGTTCCCCAGAAAAAAAGTTTGGGAACTGTTAAGATGGGTTGAGGTCAGGGCCCCTTTAGACCAGCACCAGTAATTAGTAGGAAATGGGTTATCCAGAGCAAAAACAGTGATTATACAGTATGTAACCAAGTACTAACAGAGTAATTAAAGGTGATTTACTGAATGATTTTAAACAATTAAAGAGTTAAATTTATGATTAGAATGATTAGAAACTGTTAATGCTAAGTGATTTACTAGTGATTGTGAAAATGTAGAAGAAAATCATGTTTGTCGCATACACAGTCAGGTGATTATAGGAAAAGAGAAGTGGAAAATCTTGAACAATGATTCTGAGCTGAAAGACATCAGCCACACCCAAAAAAGCAGTTAAAACTGGCAAAAACAGGAACTTGAACAGAACCACTGATCTAGACGATCAGTCGTCTTGTGCAGACAAAGGGTGGATACAGAGTCAGGAGCCTATTAGTGCTACTACAACAATAGTACAAATGCAAATTATGGCAAGAAACACTGAAGTAAAGAGAAGAGACAGTCTGTCATTACTTTAAGAGATGAAGGTCAGTCATTCTTAAAAAATCTGAAGAACTTTGAATGTGTCCCCAAGTACCAAAATCATCAAAACCATCACTATGATGAAAAGTGGCTCTCATGAGGACCGTCTCTAGTTTCTGAGGCTGGTAATTCTAAAATATCTCTGCAGCATACATAGCCCTTGGTCTTCCTTTCCTGGGACTGTCCTCTTAAGAGCCAGGTTCATAACATCTACAATTCTGGACACATTCAAATTGTCTTGTCCCTTTACTTAACTGAGTGTTAATCCATAATATGGATTTGTACAATAGCTGTAGTAGCACTAATAAGTCTGTGGACCTAAGCTTCATCTGTACAGACAACTGATGGTCTATAGTACATTAAACAGGCAAGAAATAGCACAAATTAACTCAAGACACACTTTTGAGCTGAAAACAGTTCCAGGTGACTACCTGATAATTCTGATGAGAGAATGCCATGAGTGCAATACTGTCATCAAAGATAAATGTGGCTACAATCTAAAATATAAAACACTTTTTGGTTTACTACATTATTGCATGCATATTCTTTCACAGGTTGGATGTCTTCAGAATTAATGGACAATGTTTTAAATAATTAAAAAAACATCAAAGGAGAATATTTGTCCAAACTTTTGGCTGGTAGTAGCTCATATAGAAAAGCGAAATAACTAAATGGAATGATATAACCAGCAACAAAGACCTCAACTCATTATCATTCTTATTATTACTATGATTATTATTATTATTATCATCATTATTATTATTATTTTCCATTGTGTTGTTTTCTTTAATTGTTTTTCATCTTGTTTGTGTTTCTCTTCAGGCTGTGTGTTTTTTCAGAACATCCCAGTGGAGATGGTCTCACGCTAATGGAGACGGACACAGGACACTAAATTTAACACATATGTGACTGTTTGTTTGTTTGTGAGTGTGTGTGTGTGTATTTGTGTGCAAGAAAAACAGACAGAATGGGGAAAAAAAATAAAGAAATGTTTTTTTTTTAAGTAGAGAAAAATAAAGACAAGCATTGTTTTATTTTAAAACAAAGATGCATAAACAGTACATTGGCACCAGGAGAGCACAGACCTATGCCATGGTCGATGGTCCACCCTTTTCTGCAAACCCTCTATTATGACCTATGTTCTCCTTTTTGTCAATGGCTGTAATTAAATGAAATGTTCAATATGTAAGGTTTGTGTGCTGACATGAAGTTAGTGTATTTTAAATTCGCTGACAGTTTCTCTAACCTAACTGTAGTAGTGTTTTGCATTGTGTGAAACATCAGTTTAGAGGCACTGAAGAGCCCTTAAAAATGTACGTACTGCTCATGGACGTGAGCAGTCATCACGATAGCTGTGAGCTTCAAAATGGATTGAGCAAATATTAACACACAAGTTTGTTTCAGCACAAACTTCATGTAAGCACATGGGAAGTTTAAAACTTTAACTCATTCCATTTTAGGTTCTTTGCAGGTGGCCCCAAAAATCATGCAAAATGGACATAATCTTTTTATTAACTGGTGGATGAGTCTTTCGGTTGCATAAGTTGTGAGAGTAACTTGTCCTCTAGAGAGACTTTTTTTTTCCCCCATGAATCGTCATTTGAATGGATGAATCGGTTCATGTACCGGTAGTCAATTTGAATGTGGTCACAGTACCATAAAGAAGATGGTGTTAGACTTAACATTTCAGAAAGTGTGTGCAAAATGAAGAGCTTGGCAGCTGATGCCTTATTTCAAGATGAGAATGAAGTCTGCTCTGATCTATGAATTTTTCCAAAAAGGATTTGAGAGTTGGATTCCACAATGGTGCAAAAGCTTTGTTTCTGATGAGAATGAAATGAGTTACTCTATCAACATGTGCAATTTAAACCATCTACAGTCATGTGAAAAAATTAGGACACCCCATTAAATAGTCAGCTCTTTATTAAGAAATGGTCACATATCAATGTCCAATATTATTTTTATTTATTTCAGAAAAAGAAAGTGATTTAATAGTAATTTAACAACAAAAATTATTGTTGTTTTACTCATCGAACAAAAGATATGAACAAAAATGTGTATTTTAATGGAGGAAAAAGTTAGGACACCCTACC
>JAQQAE010017008.1:0-11604 GCA_029823295.1 Pseudamia nigra
GTTATCAAAATAGAGCTCATAAGTGAGCAAGATTATGATCACATAGAAAAAAACCCTCTAATTGCACAATTAGCAGAAAATTTTACTCCGCATTTCATCTTTTTCATCATTTTGCGTGCACTATGTGAACTATTTGACCACATGACTGTTTGACGCACAGAAACGTTCACAAGTGTATCTGTTGCCTAATACACAGGAATCCGTATTACAGTATATCTGAGCCTTGCCACAATTTAGAATGAAAATGACCAAAATAGTCACAAAAGAAACAAAAATGAACAATATAATAAGTATAATGAATGCAAGAGTCATGGTCTAGATGATTTAAGTCCATTTTGGATGTCTCATGTGTCTTTGAGTGACACAGTTTCATGTTCTCTTCTTACCTGTTTGCTGTAAAAAGGGGTTTTGGGGTTGGAAGACACACACCATGCAAATCACTTAAATGTAATCAGAAATATTATTTAGCCAGTGTATTTTAGCAAGTTGAGACTTTTCCCATCATGCTTTGCAACACTGAGCTACTCGACAATTATTGTCTTAATTGTGTTCAAGATTCTTAAAAATGTTATTTTTTGTGCAGCAGTTAATATTGAGATATTTCATACCTGCTTGTTACTGTGAAATTTATTTTAACACCGTGGCTAAAATGGTTTACGCCTTTAGTGACGTCCCTGTCTTGTTCAGTGTTATCTGTCTCTGTGTAAAGATGTGATGTGTAAATGAAAGAGGACATCTACATTAAATCCTTTAACAGAAGAGGAAAACTTCCAGCAGAACCAATGGCTCTGGGAAGGCAGTCATCTGCCTCACACAAAACGTACTCAAAAATCAGTTCAATATACAGAGCAGAGAAGGGCTTTGGTCTCTTCCTTTTTTGACCAGTAGATTAATAACTCTAAAGCACTCAGAGAGCACATACAATAATCCAGACCACTCCCAGAATAGAATTGACTGGTCCTTGTGCCATTTCTGACCTGGCCTGAAAATTTCATCCAAGAGTAAAACATGCAAAAGCTGAAAGCAATTTTTTTTTTTTTTAAATCATCAAATTTGAGACAAAATGTTTTCATCCTTTGCATTTTTGTCATTTTCAGCTTTTCTGTCATTTAAGTCTTTTTGCACAGTCTTACACATTTTTCTGTTTTCTATGTTTTCCATTGTTTTTGCCTTTTTGTGCCCTCTGGCTGCATCTTTCAGCTGTTTTTGTATCTTTTTAGTTTCTTTTAATGTTATTATATCTGTTGTGAATTATTTAAAATCATGTTCTCAGTTTATTTAAACTTAAGTAATGATTTAAACTTACTCATGACACAGAGATGTGTTCTTACCGTATATAAGATGAAGCATTAACATGGCCAAATCTGTCAATATAGTGTGTTTTCTGACTCGTTGCCTCTATTAGGAATGATTTAAAACCACCTATGATATGCGGTTTTTTCAAGGTTCTGAAATCAGCATTTTAACATCAATGAAATAATGACTTTTTAAAATGAACTGATATAAATATTTTCCACAGGACAACAGCTCCGAGTGCTGTCTTTGTTTGTCGATGTACCCTGGTCACATGATCTTCAGCGGTGCATTCCTCAGCATGACAGTAGCCGAGGGTGGCATCACACCTCCACGTGTTATTTATTTATTTCCTTCTTCTTCTCTGCTGGGATTTAGCTCAGGAGATGAAGACAAGTGGTTTCACTGAAGCACAGCCACAAAAAATATCCATCCTGTCAGTTCTCATGATGTGATGAAAATGTCAGCATAAATGTTCTGATGAGCTATTTTCAGACCCATCACCACTAGTAAAAACCAAATAATATACATAATTCAGGACATAAACACATTTCACTCACATGATACGGTTTTGCTTTTGCTCCCCCCTAGTGGTAGATTATCACTTTTAGTCATGCATCTCTCCTGCAAATTTCCAGCATTGAACATCAAACTATATTTTCTGTCTAGTGAATTGTCAGTGCTCATTTGTGTCTTAAGGTTACGAAAAAACCAAAAATGAGCAAAATAATAAAGAAAATAAACAAAATGAACAGCTGAATGAACAAAAACTAAGTAAAGTGATCGAGGAACTGAAGAAAAGAAAGAAGGAAATAAAAGAAATGACCAAAAAAGGAGAAAATAAGCAATAAATGAAACCATTCATCAAGAAAAAATGGGACAGAATTCACCTACAAAGTGTCAACAGTTAGTGTCCTCAGTTCCTAAATGCTTATTGAGTGTTGTTAAAAGGAAATGTGGTGGAACACAGTGGTAGACATAACCCTGTCCTAGTTTTTCTGGAATGTGTTGAGAGCATCAAGTTCAAAATGAGTGAATCTTTGCAAAAAACAATAAAGTTTATTGGTTTGAACATTAAAACATCTTGTCTTTGTAGCGGATTCAACTGAATGCAGGTTGAAAAGGATTTGAACATCATTGTATTCTGTTTTTTTATTCATGTTTTACATAATGTCCAAACTTTTGAACTGGGATTTGTATAATATGTGGATTAATTTGTACTTTTTAAATACTATTTTATATTTATATTTCTTATTAATTTTACATTTTTTTCCTTACAGTGGTCATTTTTTCTTGTAAATAAACAGATAAATAAGGGACTTGCAGAAGGTACACCTCCTGTCTGAACTCCTGCATCTTCACTTGTTATGTAACTCTTAAAAGCTTTGGGATGGTTTGAGAGAGTGGAAAATGTGTACATATGAGGAGAAAAGTTGCGGCTGCTCTTATAGAGGTCAAACATTTTCCTAATAGTGATTTAAAGTGCAGTTTAGCGGTTTCCGTTGATTCCATCAGAGTCAGTGCAGTTCACCAGCTTATTGAGATCAAGAAGAAGTGTGATTAAACCCAAATGGAGGAAAAGTCTTCATAAACTGATATTTAATCTTTTTTTAACTGTAAGTGAATCCACACATCACAACATTTATTTCTGTTTACTCTTTGAATCAAAATAAATGGAAAAAATGGACAAATCAAAAAAGTTGTGAAAGGCAGTAGGAGACATTTCCATTCTCAACTGTACACCCCCATCCTGCAGGCCTTGATCTGGTTATGAAAAGGTACTTCTCATTATCCAAGAGGTGAGAAAATGCCTTTGTGTTGGGTTAAAATCATGTAGATTTTATTTAAAGGTACTGATTCACACCCTGGTTCTTGACTGATGCAGTTTCCCTCATACCATGATGAAACATCAGTAAATGTTCTCCTTCCTTCTTCTCACAGCTGCCTCTCTCACCAAATGTTTAAGGTGATTCCAGTTCACTGGGGCGCTCTCTACCTGTTGGCAGCAAGTGTGGCCTTACCATTTGAAGCCCAGTGGCAGTGTCCGCAGCCTTGCCACTGCAACCCTCTGGAACTGGAGGTGAACTGCTCTGATGTCCAACTCAGCACAGTGCCTGACAGCCTGCCGCAGGATGCTAAGCTCCTCAACTTAACCCAAAATAAAATCAAAACCCTGGTGCACAGGCAGTTCCAGGCTTCAACACATCTGTTAGATCTGGATTTAAATGACAACATCCTGTCAGTAATTGAAGTGGAAGCTTTTCTAGGTTTGCACAGTCTGTTAACTCTGCATCTTGCTCACAATCACCTTAAGATTATCCCTGTTGGAGCATTTACTGGCTTGCCAAAACTGCGGCTGCTGGACATAAGTTGCAATGAGATCCTTGTTTTCCTAGATTTTACATTTCGTGACTTGGCAGCTTTGAGGGCGCTCAGAGCTGCAGAGAACCACTTTGTTTTCATCTCCCATCAAGCATTCTCCGGCCTGAGCAATCTGCAAGAGCTGCACCTTGATGGGGGCAATCTGACTGTGGTGCCAACAGATGCACTCTTGCCACTGGGTGAATTAAGAAGCCTCCATTTTCTGCAAGTGAGCCTCACTGTGCTACCCAATTACGCTTTCCAACATCTTGGTCGTCTCAAAGAACTAGTCTTATCGCATTGCCCCTGGTTGGAGTCTCTCTCAACAAACAGCCTCTTTGGTCTAAACCTCACATCCCTGACGATTACACACTGCAACCTTAGCATGGTGCCCTATGTCACCTTACATCATCTTGTCTACCTTGTATATTTGGACCTCTCTTTCAATCCTATCACCTACATTCATAGAAACCTACTTGGGGACTTGATCAGACTCCAGGAGTTCCACCTGTTTGGAGGAGCATTGCTACATATTGAAAATGGAGCATTCAAGGGTTTGTCTTTTTTGAAAGTCCTGAATGTGTCAAAAAACCTTCTCACCACGCTAGAAGCTGGAATTTTTCACGCAGTAGACACTCTAGAAATTCTGGGACTTGACAGCAACCCACTAGCATGTGACTGCCGTTTACTTTGGGTGGTACGACGGCAACCGTACCTGAACTTTGGTGGGAATATGCCAATCTGCACTACCTCTGTTCAGCTGCAAGGCTGGAGTTTTCTAGATTTTTCCAAGGATGAACTGTCTGGGCTGCTCGCTTGTCGTCAGCCTCGAATTAGAAACCGCAAATATCAAGTACTGACTGTAGATCAGGGACACACAGTGATGTTACTTTGCAATGCAGAAGGTGACCCTCAGCCATCTGTCACTTGGCTTAACCCACAGCTAAGACCCTTATTATCCATTGGTAGAATCCGGACCATCTCCAATGGCTCTCTGGAGGTTCGCTATGCACAGCCTCAAGATGCTGGTACTTATCTGTGTGTGGCATCGAATGCGGCAGGAAATGACAGCCTCCGTGTCAGCCTTCATGTCAGGGGCTTTCCTTCATCAAAAAAACATTTTAGTCTTAAAGGTTTGTTTGCATCACCAGCTGCCTCTCCAGAGGATAGTACCCAGACACTCCCGTTTGATGTCAAAACATTACTGATAGCCGCAACCATTGGCTTGCTTTCGTTTTTTAGCTCAGTAAGTTTATGTTTTATTTTCATGTTTCTCTGGAGTAAAAGCAAAGGGCAAATAAAACACACAGCAACAATCGCATATGTGCCTCGAAGTACAATGTCGAATAGCAACAGTGGCACAGGAAACTACATGGAGACAAGCAGGTTCACAATGAAACTCCTTTGAGATAATCTGTGAACATACACGACAACATTTGTCATTAATGTACTTAGGATGCAAGGATGTAAGCTCTATTCCAAAGGTGAAGTTAATGATCCCCTTCTCACTCTCATCTCACTGTATTCCTCTGTTTGCCATGAAGTCCATTTTTAACACTTAAAGTATTTCTGTAGTTTGAGTTTTTAACACACAGGGTGCCAAATGGAAGTCAGTGTAAATCATAGGATGTCTAAAAGTGATGACAAGAAATGGTGACATTTATAACACTAAAATTATTAAAGGAAAGTGTTTTGGTCGGTTATGGCAGTACCCCACAGTTTGTGGACTTAAAGGAGACAAAGCCCATTTTTAGCGAGTTCATGATACCTTACATGGTCCCAGAATATCAGCTCAAAGAACCACACACAGAGTTCATTCTACCATAATTGCAAACTCCACATTTTCAGCCATGTTCAATAAGCTTGTTTCAAATCTGTTGGTTTAAATGTGTACTAATGAATAATAACCAAAAGAAGGACCACTACAAAAACAATAGGACTAATAATAAATGACTGACTACTGACCACACTCTTTCTCAGCTGGTCCTATGAATGCCATGATGTAGATCAGGGGTGCTCACATTTTTTCATCATGTGAGATACTTATAAAATGACCAAGTCAAAATGATCTACCTACTGAAAATTTGGTTTGACTACCTGTGAACCCCACCCCCCGACCCGCCTGGTCATCTACTCCCCGTCAGCGCTAACGTTCCCCAGGCCTCTTTCCCTTTCCCACCCGCCGCAGCATGGGGGCATGGAGGGCGCCTCTCCGCTGCCGGTGTTCAAACCAAATTTCCAGTCCAGTCAACAGAAGGAAAACCACATGCCTTGAATACCATGACCTGGACGACTGAGAATCTTCACAGACATGAGCCAATATTGCACAACACAAATAATTATGTACATTTTTTGTCAGTACCTGAGTTTACTCTGATAATTCGACTCAATGACTCAATGTGAACAATGACTGCTGCCCTGATAATTGGCATTTTAGTTCCTTCACCTTTCTCTTTCTCGGCTCGCTTTTTGGTGGGAAGTCAGTCTCATATTTACTATGAACAGTACGAAAATGCTGCTCCACATTTCCCTTCTTTGGAATTGAGATGATAGACCGGCAGATGAGGCAAACGCACTTCGAAAATGTCATCGTGGAAAAAAAAGTCTATTTTTTTAATGTCATGTGAGCTACCGACACTACCTTGGCAATCGACCGGCTGATTGCGATCTACGTAATGAGCACCCCTGATGTAGATGCTCTGTTTCCCGGAATGATCCTGATGGTTCTGATGTTACTAGAGGTCCCGAATACTGAGTAGAGGTCCCAGGATAATTGTGATGGTTATGAGGGGCCTAGTGGTCGTCACAAAAACACAGACATCCAAATGGTGTGTTTAAGCCAAATCAAACAAAAATGTCTGCGTGCATGTCTCCATAGAGTGTTGATACTTTCCCATTATTTTCAGACCCCCAAACTTATTTTTGTAAAGGAAAAAGAAATGAATACCTGATTTTCCACAGTATGTCTCCATAAAACACATCAGACTGTGGGTTTACTTCCCATCTTTGTCTTTCTTTGCCATTCCCCTGCCCCTTTTGATCCTAATTGTAACCAATTAGTTTTCATGCCTAAACATAATAAAACTGTGACATTGTCTCATGGTCTGTCTTGTGGATTTACCCCACACATACAAATGGCAGTAAAAACGTGTTGTTGTGACTGGCTCTGACCAAATATCTGTGTATTTTGAGGTAGGAATGAAAATGTGTTGAGTTAACTTATCATATTCAACCTTGTCTAAGAAAGAAAAATAAAGCATCCGCAGTCAGCTAAACAGAAGAGTGCATGAAATGCATATATACTCTTGTTCTTCTAACTGCTTTTTGCTTCCATTAGCCTCAATAATGCTTTCATAGAGAAGTGATTCATAAATTAAAAAAAAATCTTTAAAGACTGATTAATGTGTATATTATGTCCACTTATAATCCACTAATGTTCACCTTTTAATACCTGGGAATTCATAGCCATAATATAAATGAATCTTAACCTTATATTAAAGTTTATATGTTTGTTCACACTGTTATAGCATGTGATTATCGTTTCGTTTGATTGAATATGTATTTGTTTACTTCAGCTAATTTCAATTTGCAGGATATATAGAATGTATTTTTTCTGTACTTAACCAACAATTAAGCTTCTAATTTTGCATTCTCATGCTGCATAAAATAAAAATTGTGCTTCCTGTCTCATTGTGTCATTTTTATGGTTTACTCATTTAGAAGGTGGTAGTATTTATGGTTAATCTTAGTCAGAGAACAAAATAACATAATAATAAAATTATACCAACAATCACAAGTGCCATATAAGTGTTTATCTTGTATCTCTGAGGTCTTCCTTGTTAAGTGAACATTACTACTCATACAGTTTAGGAATTGATGTTCATGTATAAATAATGCAGCGTCAAAAATGGCAAAAGATACTGTATGTGGCACATTGGTGCTTTTTTATTTTGAAAAGCAGCTTGTGTCATGGTGATCTTTTATTTTGAAAAAAATTGTGTCATGGCCCGGAAGTGACATCCGGTACCGGAAGTGATTTCCCGAAAAGAAGCAGCTTGTATTAGCATTTCTGTAGTCTATGGTGTAGTAGTTAGTTATTTTCCGTACTGTTTTTAAGAAATTTGTTTGAACATTTACATCACCTGTAACTAACCGAGATAAACATGGGTGTAAAGAAAAGCCGAAAGTAGAGCGGTAATATAAAAGTTACCAAAATACGAGCAGTGTTAGCATACCGCTACGTAGAGACGCAAACGTGCAGAGGTAGCTTTTCAGATCGACTGGAAGATTTAGTGAGGAACATGAGTCTGGCGGTTGGACGCGAACCCCGGAAAACTGCGGGAAACCGCATGTCGAAGTTACTGGACGCTGAAGAAGAGGATGAATTCTACAAGACGACATACGGAGGTTTTAACGACGTGAGTGACCGCGATCAAAGAGCGACTGGTCAAGTCACTTCAGGGATGTTAGCCTTTATTTTTCATTATACTGCGTTATATACAATGTGACAAAGTGGTGTATTTTGATTGATTTTTTTTTTTTAGTAGATGAATGCACATAGTATATACAGTACAGGCCAAAAGTTTGGACACACATTCTCATTTAATGAGTTTCCTTTGTTTTGACTATTTACACTGTAGATTCGCACTGAAGGCATCAAAACTATGCATGAACACATGGAACTATGTACTTACCAAAAAGTGTGAAATAACTGAAAACATGTTTTATATTCTAGTTTCTTCAAAGTAGCCACCCTTTGTTTTTTTGATAGCGCTGCAAACCCTTTGGTGTCTCTCAATGAGCTTCATTAGGTCATCACCTGAAATGGTTTTCCAACACCATTTCAGGTCACGACCTCTTGAAGCTCATCAAGACAATGCCAAGAGTGTGCAAAGCAGTAGTTAGAGCAAAGGGTGGCTACTTTGACAAAACTAGAATATAAGACATGTTTTCAGTTATTTCACACTTTTTTGTTAAGTACATAGTTCCATGTGTTCATGCATAGTTTTGATGCCTTCAGTAAGAATCTACAATGTAAATAGTCATGAAAATAAAAGAAACTCGTTGAATGAGAAGATGTGTCCAAACTTTTGGCCTGTACTGTACATTAAAATACATGGATAACACAAGAAAGTGTAAATACTTATTTCCATTGTGGTCTACAGGAAGGAAAAAGAATAAGATGGAAGGTAAAATCATAAAGAAACACTATAAAACAGATATGGCTGTAAACAGAAACAAAGGAAATGAGGAACAAATAAGACTATAAATATACAATAAAAGGATTTTGTTCTTTTTGTAAAAGATGACAGAATAAAAACTATTTAACTTTGGATTTAAAAACTGAGTTGAGATTGCCTGAGTATGACCTGGAAGTTTATTCCATGCAACAGCACCGGTGTATCTGAAGGAGGTTACACCAAAATATTTTACAGACAGGACAAACACAGAGAAGAAACCAGTGATTTTAATTTCTCATCACCTGTTTTCATCGTTTGCTCTCATACAAAGGAACAGTCAGGATGTGCAGGCTTCCATTTCATCAGTCAGATCAAAAAAAAAAAAAAAACAGTTCAACAGTTTTACAGCTATTGAATGTCAATGTGAAAAACATTGCAGTGTGGTATAATAGAACAGGTGATTTGAGTATGAAAAGCATTATGTTTTGATTCCCAGTTAGCCTTTGCTTATATCTGTTAGGTGGCTCCTAAAATGCAGTCTTCATATATTAAGTCTTTTCAAATCAGTCAGTAGTTAGTAAGTATTGTGTTAAAACATTTGGTCCCGAGTTAAACCTGGAGTAATGTTCATTCATTGAGCTGAATTATTCAGAAATATCTATTAAGATAAAAGTAAAGTCTAAGAAATGTTAATTAAAGCAAAGTAGTAGAAATGAGTGAAATGTGAGTGCTTATGCATAAAAAACAACTTAAAGACAGGTATTTGTGACTTTAAAGTAAAATGAACAAAATCACTAAAGAGACTGTTTAGAATGTGAACTATGTAAAACTTAAAAACAAACAATAGATATTTTTCACAGTAATCGAAATTATCACAGCAGTTGTCATTCATTCACTGGTCTCAAGTGTCTCATTAACAACATCAAATTGCCAAATGATTCATATGATAAAGCACCTTAAATGCCTGCACAGTATTTGTAATTTTAGATGATCTGCTATTGAGTGATATTCACTTTTTTGTCATACATGTGTTTATATGTCTTGTTATGTGTCTTACATATTTTCATAATTTTGCTTTTTGTGGGACATTTAAGATTTTCACAGTCTAAACAGCAAGTAGAAATAAAAACTCCAAAACAACCTCAAAGTTAAAACACTTGACATAAATCTAACTCTGTATTTAAAAGCAGAATTTTGCCATTTTCTTCTCATTGTGCCAGAGTTAATACTGAAACACTGACAACTGGATTGTGCTATGACTGACAATTCAGAGCTCCTACAAAATAGATTTATATGTTGAATTGACATAATTGCATGGTGTTGCTGTTGTTCATACAAGAAATAATGTTTGTGTCATTAGGTCATGCAACATGCTATGATTCGTTTTTGCAAACCATGTTAGCAAACAGAGAAGAGCTTCATAATGTCTGGTTGGTGGAAATGTGATTTTCATTTTACAGTGTAGCTGCTTTTCTTCAAGCAGCTGCTGGTTCAGGGGTCAACTTGTGTTGGTGGATTTGGCAGCGGCTGCTCTGCAGATCTGACGTTAGTCTTAGCTGAGGCTGACAGAAAGGAACTAGATAAAAACAACATTAACAAATCCTCAGAGGGTGAAGATGCTCTGCTGGCATAAAAAACTGTAGCTGTATCTGTACATGCGCTCACTGGCCATTTTATTAGGTGCACTATTCTAATACTGGGTTGCAGCTCCTAGCTGCCATGAGATGTACTGCGGTCATAAAGAAATGGACATGGCCTGCAGAAATACTTTTGTAGGCTGCAGCCTTTAAGCATTACACAGTTAGGACTAAAGGTCCTGAGTTTGCCACCACTGGCACCCTGAAGTGTTGATGCACTGTAGGATGGTTGCTTTTATGATGCCAATCATTAATATAATATCCAAATAGTGTAGCAAAATTCAGACTCACTACACAAAGCAACATTTTCCAGGTTTCTATTGACCACTTCTGCTGAGTCTGTGAATTGTAGACTTACATGTTTGATCTGCTGCTGTTGTTTATCTGCTTTAAAGTTTGACATGTTGGATGTCCTCTGTTGTTCTTCTGCATTACTCAGTTGTAACCAGTGGTCATTTGAGTTAATTTTGCTGTTCCATCAGTTCAAAGCAGTCTGACCATTCTCTGGCATCAACAAGTTATTTTCCTCCACTATTCACAAGATATTTTCTCTTTTGCAGACTGTTCTCTGTAAACCCTAGAGATGGCTGTGTGATAATCCCAGCAGATTATTTTGTCTCTTTAGGGGTGTGTTAGTTGTTGACAAGGAATTCAAACTACTATTCATCAGTGTTTGCATCCTGCTTAATTTTGATCCCTTTCCATATTATCATGGCTTAAAATAAGATGAAGTCTGCATTGTACATACACAGTATAGCAAAAGTACAACATGGAGAAAAAAATCAACTGATCGCATTTTGTTTTCTAGAGTAAGAGTATAGTAGTAACAGTAAAGCTGTTTACTTATTTTTCATGTACAGTGGTCCCTCATTTATCGCAGGGGTTGCATTCTTAAAAATAACCCGTGATATGCGAAATCCGCGAAGTAGATTGCTATGGAAGAACTCGCTCCGGCTAATGCATGATTCACACAACGAACGCGATGCTGGAATGGATTGAATTTGTTAACTGGGGCACCAACGTATTTGTTTTCAGGCTGTAAAACCCTCACCACACACTTTATACACTATTCTCAGACAGGCATTTACATTTTCTCACATTTCTCTCTTATTTAAACACTCTCAAAATTCAAA
>JAQQAE010017009.1:0-11604 GCA_029823295.1 Pseudamia nigra
AAGCTCAGTGTGTCACAGTCCCCCCGCAGCCTAGGACTATGCAGCAGAACTAAGGAATGATTAAGGGTTTTCCTGACATAGACTTAACTATATGCTTTATTAAAAAGGAAGGTTTTAAGCCTAGTTTTGAAGGTACAGAGTGTGATGAGGGATGTTTGTGCAGAAGGAGGGAACACACCCTCCTCCTGCACAAACAGCAGATGATCTAAAGCTTTTCTCTTGACACCATCTCATGAATCGGATGAGAAAATGGAAGTCTGTAATCAAAGCAAAATGTGGCTACTTTGGAAAATCTAAAATATAAAACAGGTTATGGGCTGTTAAAGATTTTTTGTTTACTACATCATTTCATATGTTTACGTTCACAGTTGGAATGTCTTCAGCATTAATGTACACTGTTGAAAATGATAAAAAAAAGAAAAACCACTGAAGGAGGAAGTGTGTCCAACCCTCCCATAGTCCAGCTTTAATAAGAGGAGTTACACAGCCCTCCTTACTGTCAGCATTGCAGGTGTTATTCAGGGTTAATTAGATGAAATGTTCACTAGACAATATTTTCACACAAAAAGCCTATTATGCACTTCCAGATCTTTCCCCTTTCTGTTAAATTATGCAAAGTAAAACAAGATTACTCCATTTGAGTCGAGACCTGCTGAAGGTCTAACAGGATTTGTGCACTGAGGTAAAGGAGTTGAAAAACAGCAGGGCTACTACTAAATTTTATATGAAATGTGATAAAAACAAAGCAGTTTTAGAGCCGCAGGTACCGCAGAGACTAATTTCGAAACAAAACTTTTGTCGTCGGCTGCTTTATTGCACACACCTGCATGATCTAGTATTTATTTTTCCAATTCTTTTTCACTTTGTTGTTGGTGAAAAATGTTGTTGACAAAGTGTCAGGAGTGACTAAGCTCTGTTTAATTTAAAAACCTCATGTGATCATAAATCTGTCACTTGTCTAATGGGAAGTATTAGAATGTGAAGTTAAAGTTATGACAAACTCTAATGACATGTTACATCATACATCACACACTACAGACTCAGTGCAACAGTTAGCCCATATTACATCAAATATACTTTAAAAAGCACTTAAAGGGACAAGTTAAAAATTTCACCTTGTCAGCTTAAGGCCTTAAGAGGAATTCATTATAAACTACCAAAGTAATGATAAAGTTGTGTTCTATTAAATCTAAATGAAGAAAATAAACAATAAAACTGGCAAACAATGAACAAAAAATCCAGGAAGTGAATGAGATAGTCTATAAAATGAAAAAAAAATGAACATAAATGAACCAAATAATTAATACAAGAAACACATAAATGAACCAAATAAGAAAATTAACAAATAATAATTTACCAAAAGAGAATGAGTCCTGACACTATGTTTCAGAATGGCAGATTTACGGTGTTTGGCCAAATCAACCACTTACTTTAGGGATTTTTCAAACAACTAGTCACTTTAAAGAATTCTTTCTACAGTAGGTAATTCCCAATGGAAGCCACTCATGTGCTTCATTTAACCTAAATCGTGCTGGAGATAAGTGCAGCTATAGTCAGGAAAACATGAAAAGGGCCTGGGGGGGGGTTTCATCAGTTGATATATTTATTGTGCATTAAAACCTACATCCTGTGTGGCTTCCATATTAATCTGACTGCACTTTATTGGATGCCATTAAGACATTTTACATTTTTTTAGATAAGGGGTAGAAAATGGATGGATATATTAAGGTACTGTATATGGATCTATGGGAAAAGAAAAAGCAACAAAAATCTCAGAGAAAACCACATGACAGAGCTGCAGGTTAAGTGAAGTACAAATGAGATAGAGGTGCAAAGACCTGTAAAAGTTTCATGTCTTCAACCTCACAGCAGACGGTCAGTGACAGTAAAGGTGATATGCAGATGAGGTCACTGTTTATGAGACAGCTGAGACACTTAACACCACCTTTTTAACAGGTTTAAGGCAGAGGAGTTGGACTGAAGCGGACGAGGACCTCAGGTGTTTACACACAGCGTGGATCCGGACAGTCTATAAAGGTGACTCAATCAAGGTTTATATCAGTGTTAAAGTTGATCGGGACCTTCAAGTTAAGTTCTTTAAGAGAAAATGCAGCTCTGGAAAACAGACCAGTCTGAATTTGCAGATGTGGATTTCCCTTGAAACACAGTCAAGAGGAAAATGGATGATCACAAACCGTAAAGCAAAGCTGCTGCTTTCATTTATCTCCAGGAGTGACACTGAGCACCCAAGAGCAATGTGGAAGACGGTGTAGAGCAAAGGCTGAAAGTGTTTTTTTTAAAAGGCCAGTATAATACCAATAGTTTTGAGGAGGAAAAAGCAGACCTCTGATTATTTGTCCAATATCACTCCACGCCACCCTCCCAAAATTGACAATGACAACACATTATTAATTAACTACTTTTACTTCATTTAAAAAGTAAACTCAATCTAATAAGTATGTAGATAAATCAAAATTGAAACAACCAGTCTTGAAGTATTTTATTTTATATTGAATTCACCTACTTAGGGACTGCAAATGGAAATTAGCTAGTAGCTATAATTGGTGCAATGCATCTATTCTCTGGCGAGACTATTGTTGTACATGTGTGAATGAACATCAGATAAACTTTAAAAAATCTATGTATTCTTTTTCCTCAACATTGGTATTTCCCATTATCCACTAACTGCAATCAATAATGATACTCATAGAAAGGAAAATTCTGATTAATCTAGTAGAGAACATGCCACGACAGATGAAATGAGGCTCCTACGTATTACCAAATATTGAGTCTCAAACTGTTTGTACACTCACATTATCTTTCAATATTTTTTTTTTTCTTGAGAAACAGACAACAATTACCGGTAGGTTGATGGTTTTTACCTCGTCTTGTTTCAACTGTTGTCATCTGCAGTCTTCCTCAGAAGTGCCACATGATGGTCATATTGTGTTGTTTAAAAATGAATATCACCTTGTTTTCTTTGCTATTCAATGTCTGTTTCTGCAAATAAAAGATGACATTTTTATTGTATTTGGGGTTTGGGAGAAATGTTAGTAGTTCTTAGAATAAACAAATTCTATATCATACTAACTTTATTTATAAAGCACTTTAAACTCCAACAGGCCAAAGGACTGTAAAATGTTCAATACCTAGTAAAACAGTAATTTTGTATCACATTCAGTCCTTGTACCTCTGACAACATGAATTAAAGGTTCCACATGGTAATGCTTAAAATAAATATCTGTACTGTTTACATGTGTCTATTAAAGACTGTAAGGGGTTATTTAATTTTTGCTTGGCCTCCCCGTAACTATGCCGCACATGCTCTGTTTTCACTGTGATGTGTTATACCTACCCACTTTTCATAATAAAATGCTCTGATTGGTTGAAATCATGAAATGATTTCATTCCAAATATGACCTGTGTTCATCTTCTGACACAAATCTACTAAAAATGGCATTTTCATGGTCAGTTTAAGAAAAAAAAAATCATGAATATTGTCAGTTGCTCATAGGGACAGGACTAATTTTAGACTTTTGAAGCTTTAAATTCTAAATTTTCAATTTTAGAATTCTATTTCTCATTGGGGCGGTACCAATGAATTTTACTTTGATTGTGATAGGTTAGCTCTTCTATGTTACAAATCATAAAAATACAACACAACTCGTTTTCCCTGTCATCCGTCGTGTGTGGATTCGTCGGAACACGGCACACCTGAGGTTCATGTTTTCACAGCTTTTATTTGACATCACAGACGTTATATGAACCTTAAAAGCCCAAAGAAATACATTTTATGTGAAACCAAGAAATGAACTTCGTCATGCTAAGTTATAAACAGCCACTCATGATTGTAATGCCACGTGCCCCTTACAGTTTGTAACTATTAAAAGGTGTTGCACAGTTTGTTCTTTCTTTTGCCTTTACAGAGGTTTGGTATGCTTTGTGCTCTGCAGTCAACACACAGAATGATCTGCCCTACACAGTGCAACAGGGCATTGGGGTGACAGCTTACACTAAGTTGCTTAGCGTCTCTCATCACCTCCTCAAACCACCGGAGACATACATAATTCATGCTACTCCAGTTCAGAGTCCCTCTCATATCAAATATTGAAGAAAGAATAGCAGACATGCAGTATTAAAAGCTCCGCCTCTGTGATCAATATTCATTAGCCTGGTGAGATTGTTGTTTCTCTTGCTCTCTGCTGCCTGATCGAAGTGAGCACTTGCGATTGGGCTCCAACCACGCGCCAACCACAGGGTGGCTCAGCACGTTACCATGGTGACGGCCTCATTTTTGCCGTGCTGTGGATGCAAGAAGCAGGACCCAAACCAAAGATGGGAGGAAAGAAAATAATGAATGATGCTGTCTGGTGAATGAAACCCAACGTGCAGAAGGTGGCTGCAGTAAACAAATAACAGGAGTTCACAGATGGCAGGCGGATGACTATCTACACAGAGTTTTGAGTTGAGTAGCTTCAGGACACCAACAGTGATCTGCATTAATCATGAACGTGTGATAGTGTTCCAGCGGACACGGTTTCAACTGGGGAGAACAACACAACTAATCAATCTAGTGGGTTGAAAACAGACACAGATAAGAGACCGACAGGCTGCAAACCAGCTGATCAATGTGATGTGGGGCTATCAATGGATCCGACATGCCAGGAGCGACACTCTATATGAGCACAAGTTTACCTGGAATATTAGAATGACAACGATGACTGCACAGAATGTTTTCAAAACAGTGAAAAGCTCATGTGTCCATGCAGATGACAGGAAATATTAAAATTATGTGTTTGGCTCACCATGGCACTGATGGTCTCTTCCCAGTCAGGTCGCTCTCTGGGATGAACGTGAGCCAATTCAGGCACAATATCGTCGTCCAAGTGACGTCCAGGCCTCAGGGCTCTAAAGTCAAGACAGTCAAAAAATTAACAAATTCAGTGATGTACTGCCGTTTCACTTCAGTGTCTTCAACTATAGCCATTAATGTTGTCATGCTAAAAAAAAGCCATATCAGTGGATATAAATAATCTTTTTTTTTTTTTTTTTAAATGAAGTTTAAGGGTAAAGAAAAAGGAATTAGTAAATATACAACAAGACAAAACTATGGCAAATGGGGGAGAAAATTACAAAAACAAAAAACAGATTAAAATGATGTAGAACAAAAAGATAAAGATGTAAAAGATGCGAAAAGGCTTAAGACAAAAATAGAAAAAAACTCAAAAATAACAACCACCTAAAATACATAAAAGATGCAAAACACAAAAATGTTGTCTCATTTTTTAAATCTAGTTTGTTTTGATTTAATTACTTAAAAAGACAGCATAAACACTCAAAGAATAAATGATTTATTTCTGATTTTTTTTTTTTAATTTTGGGCACAATCTGAATCTAAAACCCAAATAAAAAGAAAAATGCATACCACAACAAGAAATGATCATTAAGTATCACACAATAATAAGAGAAATATCACAATAATGATGAACTTATTACAGTTTAATAAAGATAGGATATTTGAATGTGAAGCATTTAACAATGGATGTTAGAAGACACTAAGCACAAGAAGAGGAAAGACTGGAAGTTTGTGTATGTTTTTGTGTCATGAATGAATGTGCCATTTCTATTTTTATGTCTATCCAAGTGTTATATAGTGACCCAGTCAATGTGACTGATGTGGAAGGTTGTTAGTATCTATAAATAGAAATCTAGTCGTGAGCAACAAAAGTGTACTGGCTGTGTTCAGAATGGCATACTCTAGTAAAGGCAAACTGAGTCCAACTAAAAGTGGTGAGTGACAAACTTATAAATGTGCCGTATCGTGAAGATACAGAGACGATACATGATACTGGCCAATTTCATAGTGGAACCACTTGAGCTCTCACAGTAGCGAATAATGCATCCCACAACGTGTTATGGTCATTATCTTCTTTTGTTTTTGAACATTAAAGGAGCATCATCTCCACCACCTACTATGTTGAGTATGGGCCAGAGTTCCATATTTGCATAAATTAAATATGGATCTACAGCAGTAGAAATGTAGACAAAAAACGGCGAGGTCTGCAGGAGAGACAAGTGATCCCTGATGGTGAAGCAAAATATGCAAAATGACTACTGTAAGATCAAATAGAGTACATGATATAAATGATGGAATCAGTATAAAATGCAATCTCACAGTTTTAAATTATTGGGCTCTAACTCAATGAAAACTACTATTTCAATATCTGAATTTATTGCAACATACATTGTCATAATAAATGCAATTATCACAATTACACTTGTCACAATAAACATTTTTGTTTCTTGATACATTGCCACTGAAATATTGCAATTAATGATATTAACACCATGTTTTTAAAATAGTGTCATTTTTGATCATTTAAAAAAAAATGGAGCTAGGTTCAAAGCCTAAGTCCACATCGCATGCATGGAATTAATTTAGCTTTAAGTCGGCTGGACGAGGAAAGCCCATTAACTCAAAGTGCCCGTGACGTGCTTTTCCATGTTTCTTGATTCGTCCCCGTTAATCATAAACACAGGAGACAAGAGCGTAGGAGATGGAGTTGCAGCACAACCAATAACATGCTCTCAGCATCATGTAAAAAAAAGCACATCTTCATTGAGGCAATTTAATGAGTTCACAAAAATGACAATATTTTCCTTGATCTTTCAATAAGTCTCCATCTTTCAATAAGTCTAATTGATTATCATGACAGGCCATAATCACAATATTATAATATTCCATAATTATTATTTATGCTTGATTGCCCAGTTCTAGTCAAAATTTGAATCAAAGAGGAAGAGGAAAAAGTGTTGAAAACCAATCTGAGTTATGATAACCTACTGGAAAAAACAAAAAAAAAACTTGAAATTGATGAGACATCTGTGCAAACACAAGTCTCACCACTTCAAAGACTGCACTTGTTTCTAAAAAGACAGAGAAGCACAGAACAAGAAACATATCTGTACAATGGCACTTCACACAGACAAACATACATGAGACACACAAACACACATCTCAAAGATGATTTCTAACTATCATCCCAAATGCAGCAGTGCAGTACGACTACAACAATTCAATAAAGTGGGGTAGACTACAGAGAACACTCGAAGAGTAGAGTCTTCAGTTCTGGAGAGGATGAGCAGTGTGCAGCTGCTGCAGGATGACAGCATCCAGCAAACACAAACAATGTCTCAGCATTGATATAATTGGACATAAGGGCCAGTGAGGAAAGGTTTAGTAATGAGCAACTTCCACTACAGTCCTGCTTAGTGAACTTAGTCCATTCAGTCAAGCCCCAGTTATACCCCCTACTTCTTGATACAATGAATCTGAGAAGATTTTATAATGGAGTTTCACAGAGCATAGTTGTTACAATCGAGTTTCCATAGGCGTGGTTTTAGGTCAGTGTTTCACTGATATGATTGACATTTTGGAGGATGTAGGCATGATTTGTGAAGTCCCTCTCATTAGTGGATTGGAAACAGCTGTTTGAAGTGGGTGATAAAGCAGCCAACAGAATGCAGTGGCTGGGGAGTGATGACGTAATTAGGACCGAGACACCGATAGAACAGGTGGAGAATCTAGAGAGAAAACAGAACTGAGAACTGTAACCAATTGACCTGCAGACTGAGAACTGAACTTTAAAGTAGCACGCTAACACTTTGCATATATTCACCTTGAAAAACTTTGAACGACAGCCAAGTGGCCTAGGAGCGGGCTGGCTGTTCCATCGGAATGAAGTACGCAAACCGCCGGTCTGACAGATTCTGTAGGTGTGATTCACTGGATCCAACAGCAGACGTGTTGGGGTAAGTTTGCAGCCACCCACCTCATCCTCTGATAGGTTGGGGACAAATACATCACCCAGAGCTATTACAGAACACAACTCAAGCTCTATACCCACACATAGGTTCTGGGGAAGGTTTCGTTATGGAGGGGCTGTTTTGGGCGCTTAGAGAGTCGAAACATAGAGAAGCTAGCCAAACCTCCTTGTAACAATAGTGCAAACCAAATTCACTCTAGAGTATTCGATCTTATTGTAAGGTTTAAGTGCAGCACCCAACCCATAATGGACACCAACTACGACATTTAAGGTCCAGTTGATGATGGTGGGAATTTTGTTCTTAGCTCATGGTTTGTCGCGGTCCGCTGTACATGTTTGGACAGGTGACCTGCCAGTAAACACAGCTTACAGCCTCCTAGGTGCACAAACACATTTACTCACGCACAGAGTTGAAAACAGTCATAGCGGTAGCTAACAACTGCAGCTTATCCAATCACATGATGACTGAGGAGAGACAGTTTCCATTTCAGAATCCTTCAACATCTGGTATGACTAAGAAAAGAACAGACATACTAGCTTGACAGCTACGAGGTTATAAGCTGTGTTGACTGGCAGGTCGCCTATTTAATTTATATCAGTCCACCACAAATGAAAAGGCTGCTAGCTGGTTTCCCCGACATTTAACGTAAACTCAATATTTAGAGCATCAATACTACTGAAAATTACCCTTCATAGGTCTACACATATACAGTAGCAATAATAATAATGGTCCAAACTACCGTAATGCTATATTTTTAAATTGAAAAACAACATTTTCTTGTAGAAATATACTTCACACACAAATTTCCACAAGCTTATGGAAAATTGTGCAAGAACCCCAAAATAAATGTGAATTATGTGAATGTTGTTTTAGTCAAATGGCAATTTTTTTTTAGAGTGAGGATGCTGAAGTCAACACACAACCCTTCCCTCACTACCACAGCACACGCGACCCATCTTCATTTCCACTGGTTCAGCTTATGGTCTCTTATTCTCCTTCAGCAATCTGACTATTAAACGATGGAAAACAACATATATCCCATAGAATGTAACATCATTTGAAACTTCAATTTGAGTGAGATTTATACACTGAAGAAACAGAAACACTGCATATATTCAGACCTCTTACTGTTAAAGTGTTCCACCAATGCTGTTTCTGGTATTGTCTTCAAATTATTTTGAAATCATGCCCGTGGCTGTTTTTTCTCTAGTGTTCTGGGTCAGGTAAAATGAAAGAAAATAACAGAATATACATTAAATGGTTCTAAAAAAATTTTGACACCAGCAAACTATGCCACAGACACACATCAAAAGTTGCTCAGTTCAGTTAAACAATTATGCTAAGAGATTTTATAAAGTTTGTTAACAGTGACGGTGTAAAGCACAGATACCAAGCCATAATTTCAAAATAAAAACTACAAATTCGAAAATCATTGCATCACTGCTGACTTTACCTCATTCCCAAAAAGCATACACACTCCGACTCCCAGTGGAGCTCGTTAAAACCGGCAAGGCCAAAAAAAAAGAAGACCTCGACGTGTTTAATAATCATGCAGGCACTTCACAGCTTTGGTGCCCAAAAGGTCAAAAACACAACTCTGATTAGAAATGAGTCACCAAGTGGTCAGAAAATAGGTGAAAAAATACATTCATATTAAAAGGGAAAAAAAACATCTGAAGGCATAAATCTCCCATTAATACTGCATCTAAAAAAAATCCAGGTAAATGGCACCAAATATTACAGCAATAGCACAGGGAAGAGACGACACCTTTTGGTTTTCATAAAGACATGTGACAAGTCACATACTGTAAACTTGTACACTTACTCTTTACCTAACATCTCAGGGGATTTCATACAGCAGTACAAATGATAATCAACAAAACTTACCGTGAGTCAACACAGCCTATTTTTTATTCAACTAAACATACTAAAATTCAAAGATTTGGTTCATTACAATACAATTCCAATGGTGTACAAAGCCAACAATAATCAACTACCACTTAGTATCTAGAAACTGTTTAGAATCAGGGAAATACAATTTAAGAGGGAATTATATTTTTGGAAAAAAACCAAGGTTAGAACAAATAAAAAGTTGCATTGTGTTTCCGTTATAGGAATTAAATTATGAAATTGCTGTCCAGAGAGAATTAAAACATGTAGTACACTTAAACTGTTTAAACATTTGTATAAAAATGACATAATTTCTAAATATTGTGCTAACTGTTAGGGTGAAAATCTTTATGTTGCTCATTTATTCACTGAACTGTGGTGCTTTCTTGACATTATTCTGTTAAGAATTTTCTTTTAAACAATTTGAATGGTTACCAGTCGATGTACAGTGGTACTCCAGCTTATGAGCGCATCGGCACATGACTTTTTAGGGGTTATGAGTGAGATGTTGCCTAAAATATTGCACCGTCTCAAGAGCAAAATCTCGGGTTATGAGTAAAATAGGTCCTGAAAGAAGCGTGTGCTACTCACTCATCGCATGGAAACGTAGACGTGAAACTGTTCGTTCCAGCAGTTCACATTACTTGAAAGTTTAGTAGAGTTTTTCCTTACTTTTTGTCTCTGTCTTCCACAGCTCTCTGGATCCTGGCTTCAGCCCATCTTCCTCCTGTGGTCTTGACCTGCGTTTCGTCCACATACTGTTCCAGAGCTCCATATGGCTTCTGCATTCTGCCATGTCTTTTCTGCTTGTGCCTCAACAAACTGTGTTAACTGCTACCTGTACTCGACTCGTGTTCAGCATCTATGTCTCAAACAGCTCTTCCCGTAACAGAAACTCGCGCTTTTCTTGTCTTCATTGTCTGTCCTGTGGCTGTGGTTAAATGGCTAAGAAACAAAGCAGGCTGTGTTGCATCATCTCTGCGCACATTAACGTAATGGCATCACACACCATTGTCACACCCACTAAAAGCAAAAGGCACTTGCCCTGTAACAAGAGTTTTCTTGGGTCTTGGAAAAAATAAATTGATTTTACATGTATTCTTATGGGAAAACGGGTCTGGGCTCATGAGTTTTTGACAGAAGTCTGGACCATCTAAATGAATAATTTATATAAAAAATCACCCCTGTAAAGTGTTCAGAGGTGAAAAACTATATACGAAAACTGATTGTACCAGTCTATAAGCATGCTTATTTCTGCTTTAAAGTTGGTCATTTTAACATGGGACTCTGGGGATTGACTCAAGCCAGTGGACATTCAGTGCTGCAGTTTTCTGACACTTTTGTATCTGAGTTGCAGCCAAGGGGCAATGGCCTGGGCTGTTCAGTGAGGCCAATGCGGAAGTAACTTTAAGTTGTAATACCATCACTTGGTCGCTGGGGAACCGTTCGTCCGGCTCCAAGAAGCTTTTCCCATAGAGATACATTGGACTTCTATCTGAAAATACTAAGCAAATAATTTTTTTTTTTTCATTTTTTTTCAGCCCCCTACTCAGAATTTTTATCTGAATTCTCAGACTTCTTATCAGACTTATTACTCAACACAGATAAAGTTATTATAGTGGGTGACTTTAATATTCACGTCGATGTTATAAATGACAGCTGTAGTAACTCTTTTACCTCCATTTTAAACTCAATTAGCTTCGTTCAACATGTAAACAAACCCACCCACTATCTAGGTCACAGTTTAGATCTTGTAATGACATACGGTGTGGACATTGAACACCTTGTCATATCTCCACACAACTGTCTCCTCTGATCACTACTTATTAACCTTCAAATTTAAATTATTAGATTACACTTGTGAGTCCAAAGAAGTTTATCACACTA
>JAQQAE010017010.1:0-11603 GCA_029823295.1 Pseudamia nigra
GGACTTTTTGCCAATTTTTTCTTCTGTATGCGAATTTTTCTTTATGCGAAGAGTTCTTTATGCGAGGTACCACTGTAGTTACAAAGTTAGAATTGTTTCATAATATTGGCTTTGAATACAAATTGAGATTTACTTTGCCTTATACAGAAACAATTGGTAGATATTGCCGTTGACGACCTGATGTAAAGAAAGTCGATACATCAGCCATCCGTTACCAAAATCATTGGATGATGTGATTTTTCTGTTATGATAATATGTGTTACACAGCCTCAGCTTGTATATTTCTGTTGTGGAATGTGTCTGTCACACTCACTCCTCCACGCCGCTTTCATCACAACTGATCCTCGAGGACCCTTGGAGAACGTTGTCAGCGCTGTAATCATTTGTCACGTCAGTTGGATTTTCCAGTGTGTGACAGGAACATAACAGATGCTGCAGCTGCCTCTGCAAACACCCTCTTCTGTCTGCTGTTGTTTTTTTTTTTTTTTAACAGACAGCTCTGTCAATAGCAACTGATCGATTGGTTTGAAATGATCTGCTCTGAAAGGTTTGGACACCAGACACAAAAGTGGGCCTAAGCCATGAACTAGAAGTACTGTAGGTTATTTTATCTCCTTCGGTAGTTATATAAACTCTGACCATTATGATATTAGTGTTGTCTTCAGCTGAGATAATTATTAGTTTAGTGAATTGGTTATTGATACCATATACATTGGGATGTAACAGCCAAAAAATTAAAGTGGTATCTCAAATATGTTAGCATCAAGCTGAAAGTATCCAGCTTGTTTTGTGATCATTAACACTTAGAAATAAGTATATATAATAGAGATAAACCATTTATTTGCAGTGATAATTATACAAGGTTGGTTCAAAGCTGCAGACGTACAGTATCTGGAATGGTGTCGACGTAAACTGTAGCAGGCAGCCTCATCAGTAGTCGTGTTCCCATCGACATATCAGACATGCATTCTGACGTATCGCATCAGAAAATATTTATGGAAACAGCAAATTTAAAGTTGTTTACGTTTGCTTCAGGCACTTAGCGAGAGATGGAAACAGCTTGTGCAAAGAAATCCCGACATGTAGCTTATATTTAACCCATATTGCAACAGTGTGCATTGATGTGGAGACTAAATTATCCATCATTGTTAATCATGAAAAGCACAACAAGAACTGTAGGTTTAATTAGATGGTATTAACTGGATTGTTTGGAGCAGTTGTTCAAAAACAGGGAGCATTTAACCCCAAAACCCACTTCATTTGTGCATGTGTGAACACAGCAGTCACACACGGTTGCAGGACAAAACAAGAGGTCTGAGTGGTTTCAGCTCACTTCCATTCGATACCTGTAGCGGCTGATTTGCAATGAGAACACAATCTGACACAAACACAACTGACTCATAACTGTGGGTCCCATTGTAATAGTGTGGGGTAGTAATACCCTCGGTTGCCAACCATCATTCAAAACAAAAGAAGAAGAGGAAGAAGTAGCAGCCACAGAAGAAGAAGATGAAGAGGAAGAGCAGGAGTAGTTGGTGAGATAGGCATAATCTAACGAAGTTTACCTGATGCGTTGTCCCTGATGTTGTGTTTGTATGTGGTGATGTGCAACCCTCAGAGCCGCCCCAGTTCTGCATCAGGATGTTATTTTCTGGATTCCTAGCAGAGATGGATATTTTGTTTGTTTAGTGCACAGTGGTACATTATCCAGAGAAATACAAAAAGTCAAATTAGCCACACGCAGCTGATGATCTATGGTTGTTGTTTTTCAAAGAATGGGTGAATGGAAAGCAGTGTAAAGCGCTTTGAGAGCCATAGGGTAGGAAGGCACTATATACGTGCAACCACGTTTACCAAGACGATTTACCATTGCCCTGAAAACACAAAGGACCTAAAGGACAATTGCTAGAAATGTATCATTTTAGCCCCTGAGTTGGAACAAAGCAAATGAGCCACAAGTGTGAATACATCCTTAATGTTTTGCAGTGGCTGGTTGCCTAATAGTTTGGTGATATTCTACACTTTATAGTGTAGAGTGTAGCGTAGTACATTGTAGCATAGTATAATATTGTATAGTAAAAAAGACAACCGTTTTTGTGTCAGCCCATCTGAACATTTCTGCTACAGTCTCTAGTCGCCACTGCTTCAGGTTTATTTGTGTGGTCTTAGATTATAATCTGAAGACCACTCTATTGTGAGTCACAGTGAGGGTTAGGGTTGGTGACAGTCTGTAACCAAACAAAACATATTGATAAGGGGAGGTCAGGTGCTTTGCCTGGGGCTGGACGCATATTTAGGAGAGAAACATCTGCAGTGGACACAACTGGAAGGATTGGTGGGGGACGTCAGGGTTGTGTCGACTGGGAAGCACAAAGTATTAGTGGGGGCGACAGCTCTGGCTGGAGGCACGTGCTAATGTCGTGGGTTGTTGAGAATGTAATTATGTAATACTGACAGACTCAATTTTATAGAGTAGAATCAATGTACATTTTTGTATCCTAGAGTTTCACTTGACAACGTATGCCCTGTTTTAACTTCATAAACATGAAAAATAGCTACTTATTTGTCATGAGCACTGGCTGTTAGAATTGTCATGCTAAACTGAAGGTAGTATAACAAGATACAGTATATTGTGAGATTATGTTGTTTTTTTATTTTTCAAAGGCAAAATAATTTTTCACTAGCATACAGTAAGTGTAAGAGCAGTTGTAGCTGCAGTTACACTTTATAAAAAATGTGTTGTTTATTGTCACCAGTGTCCCTGTGGGCCATTAAAAAGTCTTAAATTATGTTAAATTAATGTATTCTGAGGTCCAAGTAATTACCACAAACATTTGATCTTAATGCTGGATAAAGTGCAATAGAATGGAAATAAGAGGATGTCTCTTTTTTTGTACTGTAATGATACACATGTGTGCAACATGGATGACTACATGGAAATCAATTTTCTGTAGATATAAACAGCTCATTCTGAGGTAATGTAAACAGGATGATTCTTATTTTCATTTCAGTATAGACTAATGAACACACAAATCTGGATATTTTGTTATATATCTGAAGTTAGACCTTCTTAAGCACCTCTAAGTCTTTTATATGGAGCTTGTAAGAAATCTGGACTTTTAAGAATAGTTAAAAACAGATTTAAAAACAGACTTGAAAACATCTTAACAAGTGTCTTATCCCTTAAAGATGTCCTGTGGAAAGACTCCCTGTGCTGTTTTACATTACAGTGGTATGATAGGAGAACTGACCATCATTTGCTCTTTACGTTAGTGGAAGTTAAAGGAATTTCTGAACGGCTGGATTATTAAAAGACGAGCATTAGCCTTTTTTAGATTGCTCCTGTTGCTGCATGGAGGGACCTTGTTGTACCTGCAGCTCTGCCACAAGGGGATTAGCCAGGCGTTAAGGTGGGCTGATGGACAGGGAGCTGAAGAGGGAAGTTTCTTCTCCGATCAGCCATCTGCTGACATCAGGTCGGGTGCTCATTCAATTTAAGTGGACTTATCACAGCCCTTTTTTGCTTAGCTTTTGCAAGCTGACAAATCAGGTGGGTCCACGCTTGGTAGATACTGTGGTTAAACAGAGGACAGTAGCCTTGGTCTAGTTAATTTACGTATTACTTAACCAAATTTACTAGTTAATTTGGTTAAAGTAAAAAAAACCTGGTTCTACTTTATTGTAGTAATATTAATGTGTACAATGTAAATAAAACATACTACTGTAGCTTCAAATTAAATTTAAATAGAGCATTAACATTGCTTCAGTGTGTGAATCAGTTTCAGCATCATAAACAGAAATTGGCTGCTTTTTTTCTTTATTGTAAGTTAAATGAAAACTTTGATTGCAGCTGTAAACATCAGTATATCTGTAAAACACTAAAATAATCACCAGATCACAAATAACAAGGCTACAGATGTTTACAGATGTGCTTTCATTTTTATGTTTGGTTTTTTATTTCATGTTTGTCTTGTTATGGTTGTCACATGTGGTTTTATCATCCCATCCACTTATGTTGGAATTGGTCTTGATTTTGCGGAGGCACACAGTGATGCAAAATGGAGAAAATGGTCAACAATGTTCCTCAAATGTATTAAAATGCAGTGTGCCTGTTTTTGAAGAGAAGAACAGATATTTTAAAAATGTCTGGGGTAAAAGTAAAAACTAAATACTCTTGAAATCTCTACTTAGTAAAGTACTGTTACTTCTCATCTCTATTAAAATGTGACAGTGTGACTTGAGTAAGGGTCACCCTCTCACAGACATTTTTGGGAGTGGACTGGAGTGGGTGTCATTTGCCCCTCCCTAAAAAAAGACCATTAGAGACGAGAGGTTCTTCAAAGGCCTTCGTGATTACAATGTCTTTTGTTGCAACACATGCCTGCTTTCATCTTGACGCACAGCCCAACCCTCTCTTTTGTCACGATAAACGCATTCCCTCTGGGTCGTTCTCGACAGACAGATGGACAAACAGCCGCGACACAAAGGTGAAAGATCATATTTGAACATCTGCTGCATCAGTCATTTGATCCTGCCACAATATGATTCAGAAGTTGTGAGTTAAGGCTGTGTAATCACTTCACTGCAGGGTTATTAACAGCTGTAGATTGATAAGAAAACAGAATAATGCGTTTGACATTGAACCCCTGCACGGTTCAACACTCACAGTGGATTAGGAACTGTCAAATCAACCACATTAAAAAGATTGGTGACGTCTGCAGATAAAATCCACAAGTACTTCTGTTTCCCATTGTTGTGTAATGTTGAAGAGACACTCATATTATCAAAAGTGCTATCACAGTAAAATCTGACAAAAACATAAGGTTTCATGTCTTTTCCTATTGTAAAAAAAAAAAAAAAAAAAGTACTATGATATCAAATTTCTGACTGGAAGGAGGAAAACACACAGTCCCTCTTGAGGTAACTGAACCTGAAACAAGCCATTTGGATTTCTGGAGATTTGTGATGTCACAAATACACAGTGAAATCAGCCCCACGAAAACCGCCAAAACAATACAGTAATGATGTCTGGCAGTAATGTGCTCGGGGGTCTGTATGATGGAATCCATGGCACAGACAGTCACTGAGTGCTTTATGTATGATTACAGTAAAATTAGTAGAGTAATAAAGCTAGGAGACAAGGAATATCAGGATGAAAACCAGAATAATACAGGACCAGAAATGGAATGAAGAAATAAGAGTACAAGATTAAAAGTAAAAGAGTAAACATCCATTTAAAGCAAATTAAAATTAAACAAAAGAGTTCCCTAAAAGCTGGCCTAAATCAAAATGTTTTAATGTATTTTCTAAATGAAGCCTCAGATTGGTCTGGGCAGTCAGCAATGAGGAGGTCATTGCACAATTTAGGACCCACAACTTGAAAAGCACAATCGAGTCCTAAAATGGGTGTGAGGGAACAAGCAGCTGCTGACCTGAAGATCACAATGACTGAGGGGCAGAGTGTAGCAAGACAGGGTGCTGCAGAACCAAGCAATGCTCTAAAACGTACAGTAAGATTAATATTTTAAAACACTCTATATCTGAACATCAAATAAAAGAGGGGTAGTGTGTGATCTCTGATTGGCTTCAGTTTGAGCGTTGCTGCATAGACTGTAAATGATATAGAGAAGTGCAACTCATACTACACATTCTAGGGACATGTGAGAATTACATTAACTTATAAAAACGGTGTACCTTATCTCTTCTTTAAGCAATATTGCTATATTAGGTGAGATTTTGGAATGTGGCTTCTCAAACTAAATAAATATCAATATTTGCTCCAGTTTCAAAAATCCAGTATTTTATAGATTGCTGTGATAAGCACTTCAAAAGACAAAGACTTCTAGTTTAGAGCAACAGAAAACAAAACAGGCAACATTGTGACTTAATGATTGTGTTTTGAGAGGAGATGACACATGATTCATCTGAAGTTTTATTGCCACCTGTCAGCAAGAACGCCACTTAGATTTAAAACACTCATCTTGTCAGGACACAACCATTTTTCCTTCCCACAGCTCTGAAAACCTCACATCAGCCAGGCTCATTGCAGTCATTTAGAGGTTCTTTGTCTTTGGGAGGTTTCTCAGAAATTCTGCTCATACTTTAAATTACAACATTCATAGTCTATACGGGTAGTTTTTTCTCGTGTATTAATTATTCATAACTTTTCTACAACAAGCTTTACAGTACTTTCAGATTCTCTTTCTGAAACCCAGGCCTCTTCTCTGCATGTGCTCCACTTTTGTCCTGCTCTTGTTCTCTCATCTGAAGCTTTGCTGACAGTGATTTCACTGATCTTATAAAGGAGTTTCTCAGCTTTATGATGCTTTTCTTTCATCTTCACCTTGTCTTAGTTTTAAAGACACAATATGGACATTTGAAAGTCCTAAGAACAGTGACGCTTAGAGGTCAAATACCCATACAAGGTATTCATAATAAAAGGCAATGTATCATCTCATACAAGGTGAATTTGAAATGCCTACAGAATTTTTTGACAAGTCACTGCAGATTCAGACTTCAACAGAAATGTTATGTCTATAGTGCTTGTATGAGTCCATCAAAAGACATCTTTAAGGGTGTTGACAAAATAAACTGTGTTCATTTGATTCTTCCTTGTTTTTTTAGAGATCTTCCTTGTAACTCACACACATTCTCTGATTTTAAGTGCTATGACTAAACAGCAGGTCTTTCCTGTGGTGATTTGAGATCATATTCTGACAAAACAACACTGTTAACACTTAAAATTTTCTGTAGAAAACAAGTCAGGAATATTGGCAGTTGCTCATGGGGTCATTGCTAGTTTTAGCTTGACTATGATTGAATGTAACTTGTGATGTTTTTTAATTAAGAATTCTACTGGCCCATGGTGGTGAGACAAATGCATTTGATCTGGACTATGATTGGTTATGAGTTTTGATGGTACAAATAACAAAAATCTAAAATGGCTTGTTTTTAATCTTGGGACTGGCAACACTAAGCACATTCAGATTTTCACCAATGTTATTTTACATCACAGAGATCATATTGTATAAACCTCAAAGTCACATAGAGATGGATTTTTATGGTATTGAACCTATATAATAACATGGGGGGGGTATTTGTGAATGCAATTAAATGATCAAAACTCAGCATTTTATATTTGGTAAGAAGGCTGGTTACATAAATAATAATTTGGCTGTTAATTGATGTGAGTCCACTTTTTTAAATTATATCTTCTTAACTGAGGTATTTCTTGGTTTCTGTTTCCTCTATGACAATAGACCGAATGTCTTAGTGTTATGGACCAAGCAAGAAATGAAAGGTAAACACTGTTAGTAAACACTTAATGACATTTTTGTCATTCTCTAATATTTTATCAGCAACTACTTAATGAACTGAGAACATAATTGAATGATTAACCATAAATCGTATAATCATATCTGTAGCACTTTAGAGGAAATGAGACTTATAATAAATGTGTGTGTATTTAAGGAAATAATGAGCAAACTTGATTGAAATTGGTTTGACAGCTTGGATGACGGTCTAAAAATGTAAGAGGAATATTCAAGAAATTAAATTAAGGCTTTTGTTTCCTTTAGATGATCTGCTTACTGTAAAACTACCCCCACCTCTGCCACCTCCACATCTTATATCTTCTTCATTCCTCTACCTTGAATCAGGGATAAACCCATCTGGCCTCACGTCAGATTAGTCTGTTAGACTTGAGCATAAGAAGAGATATGTATCTGTACGTGCATGTTATAGTGAGTGTTGAAGCACATGTGTCGCATACTGTATACCGTACACGTACAAACACAGAGCGTGGCTGACTTTCCTTCAGCGCTTTAGCTTCCATCTCGTGTTATTGCTCATCGCAGTTTGATTTTATAGCAGCAGGGCATTGTAGTCTGCCCATCAGCTAACAGGCTAACAGGCTAATCAGCCTTCCACTTTATTAGCTAGACAGTTGGGGAGCAGCCAAGTAGTGTGTGAACGGCTTTGAGTTCACCTCCTCTTACGACGTATCAGATGAACACTCACTCACACACATGCGCACACATTAATCCTGAGCCTTTTCCTCCACTGACAGATGGGGTAGTCTGTCTAGGATTGCTGAGGAATTTACCAAAGGAATTAAGTAGTGTGTGTGGTTGTAATAGACTGAGACACTTAATCTACCATCACCAGCCTTTTATTACTCCCTTCAGGCTGCACATAGTTGAATCTGGCACTTCATGTCATTTACTTCCATTTGTTCCTGTTTCTAAAAAAGCAAGCTCATTCAGGCAGGTGCATGACTGAGTACAGTTACATGCACAAAAATGTCAGTTTCACTCTGGCAATAAAAGGTTACTAATGAAAATTAATATTCTGCTAATGTTTCTGTTTACATGCAGTCTTGCTGAACAGGTGGAGCCACTTGTGCCACCGGGCTTCTTTGTGTCAATTCGAGTCTACAAACACATCACGCTTCCTTCAATGACTTCCACAAAAAAATGTCACCAGTATGTTATTTGTGGATGTTTTTCTGTACCTCAGCCTTGCAAACTGTCACTTGGTTTGCAAGGTTAATTATGTAGACTCTAAGGACCCCTGAAGTCTAATGATCTTTTTGCCAGAGGTAATTAGACTAGAGGGGGAATATTATTGTCTGCGTTAGTTTATTTGTTTGTTCACAACATAACTCGAAAAGTTATGAAGGGATTTTGGATGCAATTTTCTTAATAGGTCAGAAATGGCACAAGGATATTGATTAAATTGTGGTAGTGATCTGGATCATTGCCTGGATCTAGAAAATTTTTAGATGATTCTTCACCAGATAGGGCCAAACGCCACAAATAACGCACAGAAAATCTGCCAAACAACATAGGATAACACTATAATATATTGTATCAAATCACAAAGTTTGATCCAGATATGGGTTTGAGGAAAAATAGCTACTCTAAGGCATCAAATAAAGCTATAGATATGCAGCTGACACCAAACTATAGTGGAAAGTCATCTGATGCAGTAATGCACCGACAGATTTTATGTATCTTCAACATTTAGAGAGCTAGATCCAAAAGAAAACCTCCATTATGGATTTTTTTTTTGTGAATAACTATTGAACTAATAATGACATATATGTGATTCCCAAGTGCTAATGGTAGGTTTTCATGGTCAAAGAATCCAATAATGAGGGTCAGTTAAATTTCGGAATATTACTTTTGGTGCAGTAACATTATGGGGAAATGAGCATAGGTTCAAATGATAATGGCAGGTTTTCACTATGAAATGAAACTGAGCTGCCTTGGTGGAGGTCTGCACTCTCTGAGTGAGAATTTTAGTGCAGAGTTTTAAATGGTTAGTTAAGAACTAGTGCTGCACAATTAAACAGATCATAATATCAGCCTGTGTAATTACAAAATTGCAAAAGGCTGCTACATAAAGGCCAGTTACATAATAGTTTAGGCCAGAGGTCAACCTTTGCAAGCAAAAGAGCCATTTTAGCGCCTTCCCCACCAAATCTATATACAGTATATATATATATATATATATATATATATATAAGTATTCAGATCTTATAAAGAAATGCTGCAAATAAATATATAGTACTTTAAGGCAGTGTGCAGGCATTTACTTGAGAACTTTTTGATGCCAATTTTCAATTTCTGTGTACAAGATTAAAGAAACAGATGTGTGAAGATTGTTCTTTTTCTGCACAGCAATTCTCAAAATATTATGAAAGCTGTCTGATGATGTATTTTGCTCGAGAGAAACAAAAGAACATCTTGTTTGTTGTCGGTCACACTGAACTACAGTATGCTCAAATGAAAATATGGCATTTTTACCCAGTTGCAGAAAAATGCATACACTGATGCTTTAAATATATGCCCCAATACATCGACATATTTCACTCTTTCCATCCATCCATTTTCTACCCCTTAATCCTCGTGAGGGTCGGGGGGGGGTGCTGGAGCCTATCCCAGCTGACTTGAGCGAAGGCAGGGTATATTTCACTCTTTCATTCACCTAATTCAGAATATCCAAAATGCATATGCTTTAAAATCATCTGCATCCAATGTGGAATATTGTCATATATGTGATAACAGTGGAATATCAGTAGCATTCATAATAGGATGCACTGCGTCACTGGTTCCTGCCTTGTTTCTACTGTACATGTCCTGCAACTGTACATACTGTATGTGTACTGGATTTGACTCTGTGATAAGAAAAAAAGCAACAAGAATATATCTGTAGATGACCAAGTGTGTGCTTGTATCGTTGTGTTTGTGCGTGTACAGACAGGGATGATGTGAATGTCAGACAGTAGGCCGTTTGTATGCGCTGGTAGGTGAATGTTTGTGAGTCGAATGGAGATTGAGCTGTCAGAATCAGGTACCCATAATGAGACTCCATAGGATACTGTTTTCATAAGATACTGTTGTGTCTTTGATCTTCTACATTATCATCCTTTTTCTTTCTTCTCTTCTTCCTTGGTTTCCCTCTGTCTGATGTGGAAACAAATATAGTGTGGCAGCTGGTCATATCTCCCAGCTTTGGAGTTGTGTGATAAGTTGCTAGGCCTTAAAGTAACACACTTGTCATTGTAATCAGAACTGTTGGATGATACTTCGCTAACACATCAGTTTGTGTCTATGTTAAGCAAATTTGTGACATGAGAAGAAGAGGCAGTATTCAGATCCATCCAGCCTTTTTTAATCATCAGGGTTCTATAGTGACTGAGGCAGGATGTGTTTTAGATTTCTGCAAAATGATTTGAATTGTATAATTAAAATCCAGATTTAATTTTAATGTCAGATGTTTAAAAACAGGGCTTGCAAGGATATATCTTTTTGTATTGATCCTGTTTGTTTTAAATTACGTATTGTCTGGTTCTGTTATTGAGTTTTCCTTTAGCACAATGCTTCCTCACTAATTCAAACAAAAAGGAAGAAACTATCACAAGACTCCTGTGGAACATTTTTCTGTCATGAAAGATTGCGCATAATTGTACCTCAAATTGCTTCACTATTTCCAATGTTATTCTGTAAATTTTTTTGTGGTGCACTAAAATGTGAACGGTTGCCACAGGATATGGCACTCCCCTCATTCATTAGCATATTTTTTAAAGAATAATTTTTATTTGATAGTTGCAGTTACAGAGAAACAGGAAATGTAGGAAAGAAACATGGGGGGGGGCATGCAGTGGAGGGCCTTGGACAGAAATCAGGCTGCTGTGGTTGAGTGTGGGCCATGTGGGTGTTCACGACCAGGCACTCTACAAGGTGAGCTACCAAGGTACCCCATTCATCAACATATTTGTTTCCCATAGACTTATGCTTATGACTCATTGTAATGTGTGCATCTACAACCTGCATGTTTTTCACGTATTATATCAAAATTATGTCAAATACAGTGGTATCTCGGCTAAAGAGCTCTCCTGACAATGAGAAATTTGGATACGGAGCAAAAAATTGGCAAAAAAAATATAATTGCATATCGAGGAATTATTTGGACAACAACCGAAGATTGACGTGCCTACGTCACGGCTGCGTCACTTCTGGTTCTCATCCGCGAATGACCCGGAAGTGACATTCTCAGCGAATGTAAACATTGTGGTCCTTCTGTGTCGGTCCTGCAGC
>JAQQAE010017011.1:0-11603 GCA_029823295.1 Pseudamia nigra
GCAGGACTAGTCGCCTGGTGCGAAGTATGTGCCAGAGTATTATCGCCTGTACTGAAGCCGAACGTTTTCATTGACTGTCAGTATATTTCATTGACTGTTTGGATGCACACAATATTGCGATTTATTCCCAATTCTACATGACCAGTGGAAATGAATTTTCCACTAATTTTCCTGTTTACATGCAGCTGCTCACACCCCAATTATAAACAGTTTTAATTTAAACATTGTCCCTGGCGACAGATGTTCCACTGTTCCATCTGTTTCATTTCTTCAAATAGTGCCCTGAATAAATTAAGTTTTGCATATGTGTTCAAATCTAAAACTTTGCTAATATCATAGCTACTAGGTTTCAGAGTCGACATGTTTTCCCCTTGGCCAGAGCTGTACATTTTCTTTGGAGCATCTCTGCACCAGAGAGGAAGTTTGTCTCTAACACAGCTAATGTGAACCTGCTGATGGGATGCTGTCTCTGAATATGCTCTATGGATGTCCAAATATACAGGAACACGTCGACACTTGATGACTCTGACTGAGAAACGGTAGAAATGAACAGAACCAGAATCAAGAACTACCTATTATAGTCCAAGTGACAATATCTGTTTTTATACACCTAGGGAGAAACTGTGCTCAAACCTGCTGCAACAGAGGAGGTCGGAATGAAATTTCACTCCATTGGTATAAGTTTCCACAAAAATCTGGAATACATCCACAAAATAACACAGCATCCTGCTTGTATCTGCACAGTGAAATGGTACAGCATGGTGATGATGTCTTCTGTAGGAGTTGGCCAGTGGGATGTCCACTTTACTGCTTCCTATGGCCCTACGGTCGTAATACGGTGCATGAACAAATGACCCATGTGCCCATTCTTGATTGGAGGACAGTCTCGACAACCCTCACACGATGTTGAACTCACACACAGACGCCTTCTCAGCCCTGCAGTTTTCATCGAACCACTTCCCGTTGGCTGTGGTCGACAGGGTGGCACAGTTCTGGCTGCGGCCTCCGTCTGGCTGCAGGGTGATCTCTGTCTCCCAGTTCTTGAAGCGCACGCTGGACCCCGACTGGTCCACCCAGTGGCCGTCAGTCACCATGTCGTTGATGCCCAGCCAGATGTGCTCGTCCGGACCGATGCTCTGACGGACGTAGCTGTAGAGCTGGTCGTTCTCATCTCCGCTCAGAGGGGTGCTCAGGCTGCCTCCTTTGGCAATGCAGTCGTCACTCGCCGTGTGGAAGTTCTTCTTCACCGGATCAGCCAGGAAACATTTACCCAGGACCTTTGTGCCTCTCAAGCAAACTGAGGAGGAGTTTGAAGAAAAATGGTGTTATTTGTCTAGGAGTCCACTGCCACAATACCTCGAAACCAACACAAAGACGAGATGGTTTTCTGTAACCAATCACAGATGAACAGATGAAACAAGGAACAGTGATCAGTAATAAATAAATATGAAGACAACGATTAACCCTAATAAATAGATACAAAAAGAAAAGTCTTCAACAACAAATACAAGAGCAATGATTAGCCATAAATATAGACTGATTGGTTGGCTCATTGAATGTTTATTTTGAACATTACTCATAAATGTAAAAATAATAAAATACTAACAAACAGAAAAGTAAATAGGCAGCAACAAAGAGCCAAAATATAACTTGTCCATGTTCAAAAAGGGAGTGGGAGGAAGTCAAAACTTATCAAATCCCACCCCTTCCCCCGATTCCCACAATTTATAAGGCTTTTTCTCTCCCGACTCCATAATAATGGTAATAATAACAAGACGGATCATATCAGAAAGCGACCCAATAATAATGCACATAAAAAAATAACAACTAAAGTACGGCACAACTCATACAAATACTTTCATAGCCTGTATCAATACCAATCAATCAAACTTTATCAATCAATCAATCAAATTGAAGTGGCTTGTTCTGCTCAGCAGGACATTACAACGGGATCGTGAAGCCGTCACAGTAAATTCACCTGACAGAACATGACCAGGCTCAGTTATAATAACTTTAGTCTTTTGAACGGAAGAATCAGGTTGTTCAAAAAGCTGATTGACTCCACTTATCTTTATGTAAACGCTTACAATCCCATTTAGGTGTGGGTTTTTTTTTGTCATTTACAGACAAACCACAGAGTAAACAAATGGAAAAAGTTTAAAGACTTTGAATGAATGCCTGATAAAAGTTACACAAGATAGTCTCACATTGACATGAGTGGCATTATGAATTCTCCAGTGTAAACCTCCACCTGCTGCAAAGTTAGACACTGAGATTCAGATGACAATGGATGTGACAGCAGAGCCAAACCTCCAAACATTCAGACTCCCACATGGGAGACCAGGGTTTGTGTGTTTCCAGTGTTTTGTGATGGTGTTTTTCTACGTTGTTAACCTTCACACCAACCATTGTTACCGTAGAACAAATAATTTAATCCTAAAGAAACTGTAGCACACGTCTAAGATGCATGACACATTAATATCACTGTGGTAAATGAACAGCTGCCGGTCAACGCTGGAAGATGATGTACCACTGTTTCCTTTGACCTTCGGGAAGCATTTTGAATTTTTGAGCCAGCATTTTATTCTCTGTTCTTTTATGTTAACATGTGTGTATGCTCATGAGGACAACAGAAATGGAACCAAATATCCAGGAAAATGGACAAATCTGATCAAAATAAGCAACAAAATAAGCAACAAAATGAGCAAAAATGGCACAAAATCATTACAAACTGACACATTATGTAAATTTTAACAGTAATTAAATCCATATGTAACACAAAGTGTAATATATCAAATGTATAAGACAATAAGATGATGGTCGAATGTGTTTTGTTCCGTTCGATTGAATGTTTTGCAAGTCAGCATTTGAAACACAAAATAAGCAAAATTGACCAATATATGTTGTGGAAATCAACAAAACTGAACAAAGAGACAAGCAAATTAACAAAGTTTAACAAAATATACTGTGAAATAAGACAATGATTTCCATGAAAATGAAGATCATTATCATGGAAATCAACAAAAAATTAACAAAAAAATTGAAGAAATGATCAAAAAGTTAAAATAAAGAAACTCCAGAAAGCCATGAAATGAAACTCTTTCATACACATTTTGATAATAATGACACTCATGCTATCGCTTCTGAAATCTACAGCCAAACAGTTGAACGTCTGTTTTTGCAGAAAGATCATGAGATCAGACCCTCACATCTTATTTTCTCCCCGATGCTGAACATCGTTTCTGACTGTGCAACACGTCCTTGTGGAAAAACAATGAAAAGCATGTGCTGTACCTGTCTGTAAAGCCTGCTGCTCTTTCAACAAATTCAGCTCTTGAACAATGTCATTAATCTGCTTCTTCAGCTCCTCAATTGCAGCGCTATTTGAGTCTAAAAGAAGAGGGAAAGTACAGACAATAAGCACTGTGCCTGTGAGAAGAAACAGCCCAGTGATTATGTAAATGTAACATGAAGTCGTACCTTTCTTTCCGTTCTTCCTCTTTGAGGTCGTCTGCTGGTGTGTACTTTGTGCCAGCAGCAGAAGGCAGAACATAAAGAAAACTCTCACATCCATGGTGATTTAAAATGCTTTAAATCCACTCTATAGAAAGGACTTTGATGTTGCACCACAAACTCTGCCTGCAGCTCAGAGGACTGTTTTGCTTCAGTCACCGAGCACAGAGTTGTTTGAGGAAATCTTATCTCACAGGGAACAAATGTTTTACAGATGTTTAACAGCCTTTTGAGCTCCTTTGAACAGGATTGTGCAGCTTTTACGCAGTTTCAGACAACCATGACTCAGGTTCCACATGTTTGCAGATGGAGAATATTGACAGTGCTTCATTTTGGTCATTGGAAGGAATGTTGGTACTGTATTGGATTATCCCAAAACTAGATACTAAAAGCAATAGTATTTGTGCATGAGGTAATGATTCCAAAAATAGAAGGACTATTAACTGTTTATGTGAAAACGTGCATTTCAGTGTCTGGGATGGATTTAACCTTCAATTACTCCAACCCAGTTCTGAAAACATTAAACCAGGTGGAAAACATGCACTTTAAAAACTAATATAGCACTGTTCAAATGTACTTAACTGTAGATGGTATGAAGACAATATATTTCATGTTTTATCCTGTCAGCTTTTTTTTATTATTATTTGAAAATTTACAAGCATTCTTCAGTTTGGCGTCTGCAACATGTTCCAAAAATAAAATCAACCAGGGACATTTTTGGATCTAAAAATATAATAAAAATCATTCAAATGCAATGTCATTTGAAACAGCTGACCTGAAAAGATATTTAACATGATTTGGTACAACAGGAGCATCCAAGAAGAGGTTTAATTCCTCAGGAGCAAAGATGGACTAACCGTTACAGGTTTTTCATAAAATGTGCAAAAATTTTTCTCCAAGGAATGATAGGAAGGGATTTTGACATTCCTTCCACTACAATGCAAAATAGAATTGCATAGAATTAAGATTCAAGAAAAATGAATGTGTTCAGAGGACACAACTTAACCTGAGCACCGTTTTATCTCTGAGCTTTGGATGGAATGAAATCATTTATATACAGCATCTGTTATTCATGTATCACTGTCAGATGTCGACAGACTCAGGAACGCTGTGAAAAACCTTTGTCAATTTCAGCACAATTCAGTTGAAACTGTAAAGCCCCCATCAGATTCCAAGATTATCTCTAGGCGCTTCCCAATTCAAGGCCGAAACCTCAAGACTATACGGCGAGCAAACCCAGCAGAACCTCAGACAGCGAGCCAATGGAAAAGAGAAAAACCTCCAGCAGAACCAGCGGCTCTGGGTACGCGACCATCTGCCTCAGCTGGTTGGGGTTAGTGGACAGAGGAGAAAGGAGGAGCATCCTCTAACATCCAGAACTGTCGTTACAAGCTCAACAGCATTTCCATCATTGATCTGGAGCACATTTGTGAAGTGGTGCGACAATGCCTCACTGGAGCTCGATGTGGAGGAAACTGAGGAGATGTTGGTGACCTTCTGTAACAAGCAGAGAAAACCGGCAACAGCAGACATCAACACAATCCACGGGAAGACAGTGGAGACTGTGGAGGAGTACAGGTACCTTTGTACCATTTTTGACAGCTGGTTAAAACTCACTTCCAATACTGAGGAGATTCTGAGGAAGTGTCAGCAGTGGCAGTATCTCCTGAGAAAGCTCAACAGTTTGGGAGTCAGTAAGAACATCCTGAGGACATTTTACCTCTCCAACATTCTGCATAACCTGCTGCTTCCACACCATCACAGTACAGAATAGATCCCAGTTGCAGAGCGCAGTCAAAGTGTACTCTAAAATAACTGGACCCCCACTCAGAACCCTCTCCACCTTCTGTGTGCAGCAGACACTGAGAACAGCGTGGAAGATCCTGCAGGACCCCTCACACGCCCTGATCCCAGCCTTTGAGTGGCTTCCCTCAGGACGCAGACTCCACTGCCCAGGCTGCAGGACCCAGAGGACAAGAGCCAGCTTTGTTCCGAAGGCCGTTCAACTCCTCAACTCACAAGATTGCGCTTACAGTAGTGTTATTTGTCCAGAGGAACAACAGCAGACCAACCACAACCTGGTTGACCACATGCAACCAGAAGCCAGCAGCCACATATCTACCCATTTAAACCTCAGAAACAGATTCTGAACCACCACCATTACAGCAGCAGAGACTATAGACCAGTACATGTAAACATGTTAAAGTTATATAATGTTACTTCGCCAAAGGATAGTTATTAAAAGGTAATGAGGAACAATAGATGTCATTTACATAAACAAACTACACCTGTGATTTTACAAATAATTGTAGTGCTGCATTATTTTATCATTTGAATATATAAAGTAAAATCACTTGATACAAATAGTCTGAGAAGCATTAGTTCCAAATGTATGGCTGGAATCATTTATGGATTTTTTTTTTCTGACATCAAAATAAGGAAAATGTTTCATTCTGGTCTCTGTGAGGGATTAGATACAAGATCACTTTATTGTCATTGCAATTTCAGTGCATTACATCACTCACTCATCAACACATGTTCACACGCACAGGGTTAGCGTTAACAGTTAACAACTCACCATACGCAGAGCTTGACTTGGTTGTTTGGTGACGTTGGGTGTATGATGTGTCAGAGGTTTAGATTCTTATCAAATCAAATATGTCACATTATATCAAACATAATGGTCAGACGAGCCAAATATTATCCTAAAACTGGTTCAATGTTGTTTCATTATTTTCCATCTGGTTTCTGAGAGGCTCTGCTATTTCTTTGAGGACCCGTCAGGCCAGAGGTTGGACTTGTTAGGGTTAGTTTCTGCCACATCTGGTTCTCCTCACCGAGTTGGACGGGGTGCAGATGACACGTGGCAGAGCTTTGTGCAATGAAGAAATACTCTTGTGAAAAGTGAAATTTAGTATTTTTTCATGTTCAATGTAGCAAAATCCAAGGACGTAGACTTAATTTAAACACTGAGGGATGTTTTTAGTTGGCCGCCTCTGATTCCCCCTGGAAATTCAGATACTTCATTTTCTGACTCATTTGGATAAACTGTTCATCAGTTAATGTGTTTTCAGCACAAATATATAGGGAACAAAGATTAACAAAATAATGAAGAAAATAAATAAGTAAAAAACAACAAATGCACAGAAGTATTTCATTTAGCACAAATAATCAAAGATTAAGAAGAAATTAGTAAAATTGGATAAAACAAGCAACCAAGAAGAAATTAGTAAAATTGGATAAAACAAGCAACCAATCAATCAATCTTTATTTGTATAGCGCCAATCATAATCGCTGATTATCTCTAGGCGCTGCACATTTCAAGGCCGAAATCTCATCAATCAATCAATCAATCAATCAAACATTATCAATCAAGCAATCAAATTTCCTCCTGCCGGATCCGCTGCGCTAGACCAAAGTGAATAAAACAATGAGAAAGTAAACAAAAGTGAACAAAATAAACAACTAACTATATTCAACTATCAAAATTCAATGAAAAAGCAACAAAATGATCCCCAAAATGAACAAAATGTTCAAAATTAGAAAAATGCACAAAACAACCTGCAAAATGAACGAAATATAAGACAAAATTATCCAAATGAAACAAAATAATTGAGAAAATAAAGGAAATATTTAGAAAATAAGGAGAAGTTAAACAAGCAAATCATAGTAAAAAATAAACAAAATAATCAAGAAGATTAACTAAAGTGAACAAAATAATCACCAAAATGATCAGGACAAGTCACAAAATGCACAAAAATATTTTTATATTTAATTCATGACAAATAAGCCAAAAACAAAAGAAATGAAAAAAACAAGCAACAAGTCAACAAAGTAATGAAGACAAAATGAACAAAAATGGGAAAAAATAAAATAAACTAAATTGAACAAAAAAGCAATAAAATAACTCCCAAAAGGCATAACAATGAAATACTTAACAAAAATGAGCTGACAACCATTTCTAAGCACTTACTGAGTATGAATTCACACCTCAGAGCTACATGGCACAAAAAGACAATAAAAAGCTTTAGTATTGCTCTCAAATCATTTATTTAAGACAGAAATAATACATCTCATCATATTAGAAATACAGATCAGTAACAAAGATGATGCGGTTCAGTCAGTATATCTGAAATAAACTATTTACACAATAAATTAACAATGAAGCAAATGAGTTAATATGACATTCATTCATTCTTTCATTCAAAATAAGTCTTTTCTAATGTACAAAAGTTGAGGCAGAGGCAAAGGCAGCTCGTTTACAGTAAAAATCGAGTCTCTGATTCAGAGCTCGGTCAGAATTACAGACAGTGCATGGGTCACAAATTCAAACATTCACTCCAATGCATAGTTAGTTCATTAGAAAATGCTTTAGGCCAAACTAAATCTTCCTGACCGTTAACAAATTCATACAATACTAGTGATTAATGTTTACTGTGAGAGCACGTTAAGAATAACACAGTCTGAACCTAAATGAAAGACTGTGTTAAAGGGACTATATGTAGTTCTATAAAAATATTCAGCACTAATGTAAAAGCATCATTAGAGTGACTAGAAAACATGTTCTGCCAAAGATGTCATATTGTAGAGAAATGCAATACTGGAGTTGAATTCTGTCAGGGAGTCACATGCCTTCCACTCTGTGACCACTAGAGGGAGAGGTGAGCCACGCAGGCTCCACTCTGTGACCACCAGAGGGAGCGGTGAGCCACGTAGGCTCCACTCTGTGACCACCAGAGGGAGCGGTGAGCCACGCAGGCTCCACTCTGTGACCACCAGAGGGAGCGGTGAGCCACGTAGGCTCCACTCTGTGACCACCAGAGGGAGCGGTGAGCCACGCAGGCTCCACTCTGTGACCACTAGAGGGAGGTGACAGCATTTCTTTGAATAATGTTATTTTGAGCAAGTGTTTGAATTTGTGGTTGAAGAAGACAACATCAGGACATCATAACACAAATACTGGCTGCAGGAAAATATCACATTAATACTTTATTTGTCATAAGACGTAGTAGGCTACTATTTCAGTGCTGGTTTTAATAGTGCATTTTTGGTCCACAACTGTACTCTGTGGTTGATAGATATTTCGAGTATCAATACTACATATAATCCCTTCAAAGTAAACTATGATTTTTATACATTTAAGCACATTGGTGTCAGATTGATTTATTTTAGCCCTCAAAGACCATGCTGCCTGCAGGTAAACTCATCTACTGTTGCAAAATGTTTAAGAACCTTTACATCACAAAACGAATCACAATACATTTTAAAAACTCTGGAAAGGTGGAGCATTTATGTGTCACAAATATCACGTTTTTACATTCATAGATGCTGTAGTGTAATTACAACATTCACTACATTTTCTGGAGCACTGATTCCTCAGGGAAACCCTCCAGAACAACTGTAATTTAGGAAAAGGTTATTAAGAACTAAAATTCATCTGTCATTTATCTAAATATAATATAAGACCTGAAAGTTTGTCATTTCCTTGGGGCCCAAACAAAGAAATTCAAAAAACAGCACTGTTATGTCAAGCTAGTAAGACATATATGAGTGATTTGGAGCATTAAATCAAGATATGAATGAAATGAAGCAATACATTAAGAAAATGAACAAAATGATGGTAAGTATTTTACACAAATGGACATAATAATCAAGAAAATGATTCAAATATCAATGAAACAAACAAAAATGTACAAATACTGAACATAATTGTCAAAAAATTAAACAAAGATGAAGGAAACAAATAAATAAAATAGTAAAAAAAATAATAATAAAAGAATAAACAGAAAGAATAAAAAATAAGCAAAATTAAGAAAATTAACCAAACGAACAAAATAATGGACAAATAAAAACAATCACAAAATTATAAAATAAAATCAAAATAAAAAGGTCAAAGTATCATAGTGAACAAAAACTCACAAAATAATAATCGAAATGAACAAATCCTGATCAGAATAAACAGACTGGTGACCTAATGAAGTCTCCACAACATATTTCGGGTCTGGATTTTAGGATTGGGAAAGGCACATCTACAACGTGAACACAAAGTTTCTAAAGGAACTTTCTAAAGGAAAAAAAAACATTTCCTGTCTCCATTCTGTCATTTTTCCAAGAAAATATGTCAATTCTTAGACAAAACAAATGTTAAATTGACGCTTCAGCCTACATAATTCTTCTAAGTCTTTGAGGGTTAATTTATGTCATTCTATATTGGTTTTTTGCTGCCTCTCTGATCTCTTTCATGCTTGGCTACATTTAATTTCCCACCTGGGGCTCAGTATAATCTGTTTTTATCCATATTCCTGCTTATCTTTACATTCTTGAAGCTATAGTTTTTGTGTATTAGTGCAGCTGCTGCGTTAATAACCTCAGACTAGAGCTGAGTGTTTTCAGTGCTTTAGTGCATTTGTTCATTGCTCAGTGAATAGAAAGCACTGTGAGATCAACACAAAGCCCTTTTCGATATGTTCCAGCCAACAAGCAAAGCGGCTGCTGGTATAGTTTTGTGAATACTCGACAAATACTCTTTCACAGTGCAAGAAAATAAAAAACACTGAAAAAAATGCACAGGGATGTCTGCAAAATCGCACACAAACAAGACAACTAAATAAAATCAAACGCAAAAGACATGTCTCGAAACATGCAGAGGTTCATAAGTAAAGTGTGGTCGATGTTTGCAAAAAAAGAAAAAACACAGCGCATCCTCCTCGTGTTGGTCGTTACCGTCACCGTGAGTGATCTGAAGCATCTTCACAGTGTTCGACGTCATCGTTCTACGTCGGGCAAAGCACTGAAATCACAACAGATTCATATTAGCAGAGCGTAGGGATACAGCAAACTGGAGGTGATAGGGATCAATATACATACCATACAATAAAAAAACAACCGCGTACAATCTAGATTCCACTGCTTTAGACTGCAAGGTAGTTGAAAGTGAACATATAAAAGCACTGTTTGGGTTGGATTTTCCCAAACTTAGGGTCAGGACCCCACCTGGGCTGTGGATTTCTACTGGGATATTCATTTTCTTTGTCATTTTTGCCTATTTCGTTAATAATTTTGTTCATTTTCATGATTATTTGCTCATTTTTGGATCATGCTGTGCGTTATATTAATTATTTTGTTCATTTTGTCAGCATTTTTGTTCATTTACGATTTTTTTTCATTGCCATAGTTATATTGTTAACTTTTGATCATTATGTTAATTATTTTGTTAATGTTTGCCTGCTGTCTTAATGATTTTGTAAATTTTTTTCTGCATTTTTTTGCTCCTTTTGTTAATTATTTTATTCATGTCTGTTCATTTCCTTGATTATTTACTCATTTTTGGATCATGCCGTTCATTATGTTAATTATTTTGTTCATTTCAGACATTTTGTTCATTGTCTATGTTGTATTGATGACTTTTGATCATTTCCTTGTTTTATTGTTTTTGTCCATTGTCTTTATGACAACATTCATTTATTCTTCATTTTTGCTCATATCCTTCATGATGCTGCATAGAATTTATACTTTTTTTGATGTTTTTCTTATGCATTTTATTTAGGTCTGTCAATATTAGGGCGTTAATCTGGAATAATTCATTTGCATGATTAATTAGATTAAAGATTTTAACACAATTAACCCATTAACGCCATGCACAATAACTCAACATCCACAATTTATACCCATTGACACGGATTAACGATTCACAACCAATGTTACTTTGGTTGACAAAAAATTTTCGTCATGACAATATTTTTGCGGACGAAAATGAAAACAATAAAAAATTAAGTCAATAATTGAGACAAAATCTATGACTAAACTGAGCAACATTTTCGTCAGTGAATAAAAGACGAGATGAAACTAGACAGTGACAAAATCCAATCAAAACGAGGGAAAGATATGAGGAAATGACAAAAGAGCCACTCAAAAAATGGAAGAGGCGGGACTGGATGAGAAGAGAACCAATCAGATCGCCTTACTGAGTGGCGAGGAGAAACTTGGTACTGTTTTGAACATGTTCCTGGGACGACAGACGAAGAGACGGTGATAAAAAAGACAAGAAAATGTCCACAACTGAGACAAAAAAGAGTTAAAGATAAGCAATT